>PVJL010006003.1:0-98747 GCA_004026885.1 Lyroderma lyra | reverse complement strand
ACAATTGTTAGTGTGTTTGAGCTGATATGGCAGGTGCCCTGAGTGGGGTGGAGGGGTGAATGTCTCTACAAGAAAGGGCTTTGGCCCTTGTCAGAGGCAAGAGATGAAGTCTTGAACCTAAGCAAGGCAAACTGTTAGAACCAAGGCATTCAAAGCTTTTACCCACAGTAAAAGGGTAGACTTAAACTAATCTATTCAGGGTGATGAGTGGAAAGTCTATCTCAACCTGGATTTTGGTGGGAAAAGAAAAGGCATGATAATTTGTAACCATGTGCCTGTGCCTCATATAGGCTTGGAGTGGAATTTGATACAGTCAGTATAACCCCAAAAGCTTTGAGCTTAGAAATTAATAATTTTTAAAAAGGTAAGTGGATAATAATACCCTTAATTTGTCAACCTCTAGTCTAGGGAAATTTATATAATGATGTTCCTGAAATTTGATAGATCTGGCTTATAAAATTACCTGGTCCTAGTTAATATGTGTGTGAGCAGTAGTAGTAGTAGTAGTAGTAGTAATCGTTTAGTAGATTTTTACCTATAGGCTTAATTCATTAATAGGTATGTATCTATTATCCTATTCATTCTAGGGACAAAAGTAATGCTTTCAGTAATTTTTACTTATTAAATAAAATGTCTATTTCATCTGATTGGAATACTATTGTTTATATGTTGTTATAATTTTTATATCCCTGAACCATAAAATTTATTTTCATGTCTGTACTTTCATTCTTAATGATGTTTATTTCTTTCCTCATTTGGGGGTAATCTTGTTAAAAGTTTAACATTTTCATTAATATTTTCTAAGAATTAGCTTTTGGCTCTGTTCTCTATTTTCTCTTTCTTTTTGATTTTATCAATTTTGGCTTTTAATTAAGAATCCAAGTAAATTTCAATGAGATTTGAAGTATCAAATAAAATGTCACATTTATTTCTAATTTTTTTAAGAAGATTCTCTTGTGTACTCATACAAATTTGGAACCAGAAGTAACATTAGCAGTCAGAGCTTATATGAAGTATTTCCTATGTTTTTTGGCAAAAGAACTTTAATTTCCATTTTAGAACTTCATCTCTATCTCTCAACCAGGGTGTTTTGTGGGGAGTTGATGCTCTCTGTGAACAAAGAGCTCAGTTAGCAAGTTCAGTCTCTCAGGCCTCATTGGCCGGCTGAAAGATAGACACTTTCAGGACACTTGCTTTAAGTGTGGATAGAAAGCAAGTCCCTGGACTTGAACCTGGGAGACATGATGTTGAAGCTCCCAGCAGTCGTCTTGCCTGAATTTGGAGGCTGACAATGAAGTCTCCTTGGAGTAGAACTGAGCTAAGGACCGAGAAGAGACCAGGCCCTGGCACTAGATTAAGTTGTAGCTAGAGCCTTTTAAGTACTCTGGGCATTTCAGTCACATGAGGCAGAAAGGAACCCTTTTTCCTCCCGAACGCACACATACATGTGTGCACACACACACACATGCACGCATGCACGCACACACATGCACATATGCGTGTCCGTACACATGGGCAGATCCAAGTGCATACATACTCACACACCATTGTCTTTTGCTGAGCCAGTTTGATTTGAATTTTCTTCTAGCTACAAATGAAAGATTCTAACCTCTTCATTTGACAGACAAGGAAACTCAAACTCAAGAGAGAGAGAGGTGACCTGGCCAAATCACCCAGTGAGTAGATTGATGACAGACATAGGACTAGCATCCAGGCCCTGGATCTGTGCATTTCCACTGTGGTCTTAGTTGAGTGCATATATGTAAGTGGTTTTGGAAGCCAAAAGTGGCCCCCTTCGGGTATGAAGACACTGATAGAGTGTTTATTGTTAAGTATAGGACTGGGGAGTGTTAGAGATGAGAAGAAAAATTAACCATCAAGTATATTAGGGTTTTGAAGTTGATAGAGTGTTTTAGAAATAAGCAAACAATTATTTAGGTAAGTCAGGTGTGTAACTAAAAACAGGGCCAGGAGTAGAAGGATGGTGAAAAAATACATGTTAGTTAACTCCAGCAGGTATAGACATAATATAATCATCTTGTTGTTTTGCAAAATATGGAACGCAGAGGCATAATCTTCTTTGCACACATTTGGAAGAACGCCAACTTGTATTATGGTTATTATGAAAAACAGGCTGCTGAGGTGCCAAATTTGATCAATGAATTAGCATCATGAAGCCCTAACCACCACTGCCACCCACCCGAACACACATGAACACACACACACACACACACAAACACATGCTCATGCATACAAATTATTCTTAGAGGGAGCTCACTGGAAACCTGAATACATTGAAAGAGAAAACAAAGTAGGGTGGAGTTGATTATACTTAAATATGTAAATATGTCAGTGTGTGTTTAAGAACCTCCCTGGGTATGACCAACTCCATTTCTTTTGGTTTAAACAAAATTAACATTACAGATTTCATTGGCTTTGCCCAGGCCCCTGTTATCACTTGTAGGACCCAAGGCAGAAGTATTATTGAAAGGAGGCTTAATGTTACATCTTAACAATTTAGAAAATAAAAATAAGTGACTGTTAAAAGAGTGAAACATGTTCTATTTTTCTACCTTGGCATGAAGGTTCAATGTTGGACATCTCAGACTTTTAGGAGTTCCATGCCAGGGTGTGGCATCATGAGGCCCTAATCCAGAGCCCCCACTTCCCCAGCTTTGAGCACCTCCATCCCACAACTGAGCCCATAGTGCATGTCCTGTGTTGTCTCATCTCCAGCTTGTCTCATGTTGGGAGGGTCATCTCACACACATGTGGATACCCAACCTGTGTATCTAACCTCTGTCCTCAAAACCCCTGAAAAGAGCCACTGTGGGCTACTGCTTGGGCCTAGGTGTTTGCCTCTTGGAGGTGTGGTTTCTCCATAGGTAGCCTGAGGAAGTGGTCTATGCAGTCCCTGGAGGTAGGCTTAGAGGAAGATTTCTAGGGCCAGTGCATGAGGAAGATGATCTTGCAGGAAGTGGGCACAGGGCGTGAGGCACTTCCCTTGGTCCATAGCCTCTTAGCCCTGAGTGTGCATAGGGTCCTGCTCACACATGGCATCCCTTTTGACTGGACCTTGATGATGCTGGCTTTGCCTCCTCTACTCCTCCACTAGCTAGTTTTGTAAGAACTGGTGCTCAGACAGGGAATACTTAGCTGAAGAACACTTATCAGGGCTAGTGAGTTGATTGGAATTGTGGCAATGCTGAAAGCTTGCTGATATAACTAAGTCTCTTTCTGTTTTTAAGGGCTACCAAACAGGGTGGAAGGGAGTGAGAAAACAGATTGATTACTTCGATGCTTCTGCTGCTTTTGTTTGCATAATCTCTTCTTTCTAAAATAGATACTTGTGGTTAAACGACTGTACTGGACAGTGTCCTTCCAGGGACTCTACTTCATTCATACCTCATCTAATTACCCTGACCACTGACTTCTTTTGGCTGCTTCATCTTCACTTAGAGCTTGTTGTTACCTCCTATGTCTGCATTTTCCATAGCTTTTGATGTTCTTTTGGTGATTTTTGGAATCCAACTTTGGGTCACAGTAGTATCTGTGATTTTTGGGCTGTGGAATTCTACACAGTTCCATCACCTTATCCAGTGCAAAGAAGTCCCTGGACGTTATTCCAAAGTTTCCCCCTCCCCCAGGTCCAGTAGTTCTAAGCAGCTTTTATTGTTGTTCAGTCTACTAGCTGGAGCATGAATATGGATTTATATGGAAACATTCATATACTTATGTAAATGGACATTAGGAATCGTCTGTAAGATTATTTAAGCATCTTTTGTCTCAAGTTTCTTATTTTATAGAATAGAATTTGAGCCCCAGTGAGGTTTTGTGAAAGTCACACAGCCCATCAGGGACACAGCTGGGGCTTGTACTCAGACCTTCTGACCCCTCCTCCAGAGCCCGTCCTGTTCCCCCATGGTGACCCCCACCATCACACAGATTTTCTCTTTGCTGCCGACCTGTAATCACTGGGACTAACCTGCCACATAAGAATATCTACTTCAAGCATTGTATTTCTTGCTTTGTTTCTTCTTTATTAGCTCAAAATTCTCTTATGTGTTTACCTCATAGTATCTTCTGGTCCAGGCATACTAAAACCAATCTGTGACTTGATTCATATTTAATCCTCTCTCCTTGTAATTTCAACCTGAGGGAAAAAGATGCATATATGTGTGTGTGTGTGTGTGTGTGTGTGTGTGTGTGTGTTTAATTTCAGAAGTCAGTCTGTGAGTCTAGGATGAAGATCTAAGAATAATCCTAGGATGTTCAAGCTGTTTACTTCTCATTGGCCTCAGAAAGTGGGGTAAAAAATGGTGAATATTTCATTTCTCTATTTCATTTACTAACAACTTAATTAATCATGGGCTATGGACAATTAAGGTCAAGGATATTTTTTGTGTTCCCTTACCCAACATTGTAACACTCTCTGTACACACGAATTGAATAAAAATGACTTTTGATCATTTTTTGAATAATCAGAAAATCTTTTCAAAGAATTATGTATTCCAAGGCTGAGAACAATTCATCACACATAGAAAATGCTTTCTGGCATAATTTAGTTTCTCTCTCTCTCTCTCTCTCTCTCTCTGCGCATGCATGCACGTGAGCATGTTTATGTTGCATTATTAGGGAAAACACACACTATAATATGAAAGTTATTCAAATCAGTGAATTAGAAAAGATTTTTTCTTTGCCTTCTGAGTGACTCAGGAGTTGTCCATATTTGGTACACTTTATCAGATTTGATTTTACCTTCATGGACTTGCAGGTTGGTTCACTCATACCTCAGTCTCCTTTCCAAATACCTAGTAAGCATTGAATAAATGATATCAGTAAATAAATACAATATGATAAATTCAGGTAATAAACCTAGCAAATGGATAGTATGAAATATTTATAGTCAATAGTACATCAGTTGGTAAACTTATTAGTGAGGCAGCAATGTAAAAAGAATTAATGCAATTTTCAAATTAAGATGGAGTGAGAATGGAAGAATTAAGACAGGCTATTTTTTTTATTACTTGTATAATTCTGGGATAATGGGTTGGAAAAAATCTTTACTGCTCTATATCTCATTTCAGGGTTCTTGGTTACGTTTGTTCATAATTTGTGTCTTTGTGGAATTTGATTAAATATTGAGTGAGTATGCACTCTATTCTTGATTTGACATCTGTTTAATATTAAATATGCTCTGCTCTCCTTACCAAAAAAAAAAAAAAAAGAAAGAAATATCCTGACATTTACTGAGCACCTGTGTTTTACAGACCTTATTTAATCTAATCATCACAATGACCCTATGAGGTGTGTGTGTGTGTGTGTGTGTGTGTGTGTGTGTGTGTGGGTGTGTACAGTCATCATGCCCATTTTAGAGATGTGAGAACTTCAATTTGAGTGGGTCACATAAGTTGTGTTGCATCACAAAACTAAAGAGTTATAGAACTAGGACTTTGAATCAGGTCTGGCTGCTAAATATATGCTTCATGCATCACAATAAAGGCTGAGGTGAGTGATATTCTCAATTAATGGCTTAATAACACTAAATTTGTTTTATGCCTCTGTTGATGCTCATTTAATTTCATTGTAGAATCCTCTATCGCGTCTTTATTTGAAAAGAGAAAAAAATTGGGTATAAATTAGGCATGATTTTTTCTTCCCATTTTGGGTTTGAGCTCCTAGAAATGTTCTTTAAATCAAAGAGCTTTTAGTAAAGTCATCTTCTGGAATGTTTCTGAAATCTCCATCATAGAAAAAAGCTAATCCTTTAAACAAGACTCTGTCATGCTTTTTTAGTCAAACAAAGATCCTAAGTTCCTAGCAATAAATATAGCTAATAATATAAATGATAATATCTATTTTGTGTCAAGCATCATACTTTGCATTTTACATCATAGTAGTTATACAGACTTATTTGATTATTTATTAGGTAAAAGATACTGTGTTTTGCATAAATCATCTTACATTTATTTTATTCAATATTTCAATGATGTAGAAATATTACCTCCATTTTACGTATGAGGAAACATCTTTAGTGAGGTTAATTTGCCTAAAATCACAAGTCATTATAGCTTGTTGGTAGCAGAACCTAGAATTGATTTTCTGAGTAGGTGATTTTTCGAAACAGGAACATTACAACTAATGAACATTACAACCAATAAAATGTAACTATTTTTCAAAAGGAAGGGAATAGTCCTGTTGAATGCTCTTTACCAGAATGAAAGCTCAGAGACATTAGTACCCCTCCTTCCCAAAGAATTTGAGCATGCTTCCTATGTGTAAAGCTCTCTGCCAGCAAAGGACTTTGGGGGATAGTCAGCCAGTGACCGTGCTCTGAAGGAGCTTGCGGCCTGCATGGTGGGGATTGGACAAGAACACAGCCATGTTGCAACGTAAACATGACCCCAGGGGAGGCTGAGACAGAGCACAACTGGAGTCCAAAGGAAGAGTCTCAGTCAACTTTGTGTCTCCCCCTGGTATCTAGTTAAAAAAAGAATTAGAATTTTTTTTTGCACAAGTGAAACAAAATGGCAAAAGCTTTGAAAACTAGTTTAAGACTCTTAATAAATGTTTTTTTTATGAATAAAAAAATGCCCAAAGCATTTTACAAGGTAGTTTTCTTAAATTTGGAAAGGAAATAGGAAAAGGTGGTAGAAAAGAAGATGGAATGGTGGGAAACAGTGAGGAAGATAACAGGGATTGGTCCCAGCTTTAGAAGCAACAGAGATAACAAAACAGCACATACTCATTTGCTTTCTGAAGGAAATTCTCTCAGAGTGGCCTGTGAGCAGTAGGTCTTCTGCTGAACGCTGAAGAATGACTTAAGAGATGATAGAGTAACCTTGGAGAAAAGACAATGATATTTGGAAACTGGGAACTGAAGAAGTTAACAACTGACCTACAATAGCCATTGAACCATTTCTTTGTTATTCAACCAACTGAAATATGTCTAATTTTGTTCTCTATTCTTTATACTTCCAAGTAAGGATTTTAAGTATGATGATAAGGAGGGAATGAAGTTTTGAATCCTTAGCTCTCTAACAGAGGTTCTGTGAGAAGTGAGAAGACAGCATGTGTTAGGCAGAGTCATGTATGCACTTGGAATTTGGGTTGACACCATTAAACGCACACATAAGTTTGTAAGTGTGTATTTTTAAATTCTCTCTATCTAATTATCTGTCAATATACAGTTGACCCTCAAACAATACAGAGTTTAGGATCATTGACTCCTCCTCAGTCAAAAATCTGAGTATAACTTTTGACTCTCCTAAAACTTAACTACTAATAGCCTAGAAACCTTACTGATAACATAAGCAGTTGATTAACACATAGCTTCTGTGTTATATGTATTATATACTGTATTCTTATATTAAAGTAAATTAGAGAAAAGTAAATGTTATGAAGAAAATCATAAGAAAGAGAAAATACATTTACAGTATTTATTTTAAAAGCTGCATATAAGTGGTCTGGTGCAATTCAAACCCGTGTTGTTCAAGTGTTAACTGTACTTTATATGCAGATAGATGAATTTGAGGAGTTCCCAAGACTAATTGATTTCAAATTCTGGAACATCCAGATTAGTGTTATAAATTACTTTGCCTCATTTTTACATGAAAACTTGCCACTTTAAAAAACTAACATTTTACACCCTTCTCTTACAAAAGCTGTTTTGCTAGTGATATGCACTGCCTTTGGAAGATGGCCAATCCTTATAATAAGCTTCAATGATGGCATTGAGGTTTGTCTTAATTTTGTTGAATTCTGTCTTAATTTCACATGGAAAGTAATGTCCTTCTGTGTCTGGGGCCTTTGTAATAGCAGCAGGATCGTTATGGTGTGGTCTGATTATTTGTGTAACAAGGTTTCTATGTTGTGGTTAGTTGGGATTAAGTTTATGGTGAGTTTCCAAGGCTTTACCTGTCAAGTCCATTGTGCCCTATACAACTAAGATAGCATCAGGACAGCTCACTGATAGGATAGGCCCTGGAGCTTGTACAGATTGTGGTGCCATTTTTAAAGAAAAAATGTACACAAATACCTTAATTTTGTAATCTACAAAAGCATATGAACATATTGCTAAGAACCTTCTTCCTCAGAAGGGCCTGTGGGCATGAGAGTTTAGGCTTCATTAATGTCTCAGTAAATTTGCCTCTGGTTAGCATTTGCCATAATACCTTCAAAATCCCTTTTCTTATTTCTTTCCCTCACACTTAACTGATAGTCCCTGGGACAGAGGTCACATCTTTTTATATAGTATATATTTAAGATGTTTTAAAAAATGCCTGTCAGCTTCCCTGGTGGTGTAGTGGCTAGACTTCGGTGCTCTCAGTGCCGCAGCCTGAGTTAGATTCCCAGCCAGGAAACTACCCTGCCCCCCCACCCCCTACCCCCCAAAAAGAATGCCTATCAAACTGAACTGAACTGGAAAGAAACTTGTTTTCACACCTTGTTCTGCACAACTAGGTGAAAAGATCTCAGTAATGTGAGGAATTCTTCACTCGTTAGCCTTATGTTATTTCTTTTCTTGGCAATGTAGGGAATGATCATTTTCTGTAAGGTGTCCCAGATAAAATTTAACAGTGATTATTATCATAGCAGTGGTTAACAATAATGAAGAAGTCAAACTGTAGGGATGCTTGCAGAGTAATTGTTTTACATGTAAGGAATAACTGTGTCTCTGGGCTTTTAGTTGACCTATACTGGTGAAACTGTTAGGTAGAGAGGAACCGAAAGATGGCAGTGATTTACAAAGAGTTTGGTATAGTCACCTCCAGCTAAAGCCTGCAGAGGCTAGCAGATTTCTGGAGATTGAAGCAACTCACTGAGTCAGGTCAAAGCAGGTGTGCAGATATGCTGCATGTTATCAATGGGTTTGACAAGTTGCTCCCAATTTCTGGGCCTTTCGTATTTCAATTCATGGAAGGGCAACCTAGGTAAAAAGTCTTAAAAGTAAAATAAAAAATTACTTAGAAAAAAATCAGGTATCTCTCCTTACTGATCGGTCAGTAAGTTATTGAGGTAAGATTTGAGGCAAATCAAATATACTTATCAAAATGCTAGTCTGTTTAAAAGGATTCTGAGAATGGGATTTTCTGAAGACAACAAAACCAGGGAAGTGAAGATGCTTTCTGTGCAATTAAGACCTCTGTGGATCCCTCTGAATAGGGTAAGTTAAACGGTAAATTTTGTGAGAGGTTTGTGGTATGCAGAAGGATGCAGGTAAGGAAAATCTTACAGTGATTAATACATTTGTTGAAAAGTGGAAGTTCATGTCCTATGATACTTTGACTTCAACTCTTGTGTCCATAGATAATGTGTAGAGTGTTATCTTTTAATTTGGCATACATCCCATTTTTCTTTTTTCCTTATACCCTGACTCCTTTGATCTGATTTAATTATCGGGGTACACATTGCTGAGGTAGAGTTGATTTTTTTCAAGGCCTGGTATAGTTGGAGGATGTAATGAAGGAAAAACACTTTCCTCTACCTTCTCATGTTCAGTAATTGGGACCTGCTAATTAAACTGACAAAAAACAGATTCACAGAAGAACACACATACACATTTTACTTGATTTTAATATTTTGATGTTTATGTGCATGGAGGCCTTCATAGATAAGATGTGAAAAGATCCAAAAGAAGTGGTTATAGATTAAGGGGCTTATATTCATTTTTACAAATGGTGATAAATTTTTGGAGATGTGACAAGAAAAAGGAAAAGGGATTTGAGCTATTGGGGGTGGTAACTTGTACAAAGGTAACCAGATTGGGGAAACTAATCAAAGTAATTTTAGTAAAGTATGTTTGTGCAGACCCGTCTCAGTAATGACTGTGATGTAGAGGAAGGAGCCCCGCCTGGGAGTCAGCAGATGTGCGTTCTGGCTGTCGTTCTTCCATACACGTGACATAAAAACTCACTTGATTTGGTGTGTGTGTCTGGGGTCAGAATAGATTATTATTCTCCAAAGTCTGTTTCATGAAATACTAGTTCTGAGAGGAATGCCTTCAAAATATGGTTCCTTGGACAACTCAGCAAGGAAGCTACCTCTCTTGGAGAGTCACAAAGTACATTAGCACTGAGAATGCTGCAGTAAAGAAATCTGCCAAATACGGTTTTATCGAGCACTGCCAAAATTATGGGAACACAGAAGAAGCTTCCATTTTGCAGGTTTTTTCCCTTTTAAAACAGCAACTTTTAAGTACACCTGGGAATATAGTTACATATAAAATACTGAGGAAACACCTGAGCTTGATCTCTAAAACACATTGCTGGTGTTACCCTTTCTAATTTTAAAATTTAATTTACTTTAGGAAATAATCCATTTGTACATACTAATATGTCAAGAGCTGTACAAAAGGGGTAAAATAAAATGCATTTGTATTTTATTAAAGACTTAAAGGTATTATCACAGAAAATAAATAATACAGTTGACATTATACGACAAAGATGGGGAATATAGGCAGAAAAAGAAATTTAGCTAATAGGCAAGATATTTGCAATCTGTGTATAATTAGCCTGCAATGGGTGGTTCGAGGAAAAGAATTAAGAGAGAGCTTCTAGCTGGGAGGTGCGTGGGATGCTACTGAAAATACTCAGAATCATGTGGGAGAAGCTAAGGAGTGGGGAAAATGGGCAAGGGGAATTAGGGAACAGCTAAAGAAAACATTAGCATTTAGGTTTTGATATAAACAAAAGAGCCTTTGAAGTGGGAAGTCAAAGCAGGAGTGGGCAAGAAGCGTCTGAATCTGACTGAAAAGATGAGTCGTGCTCCAAGAGGCAGCTCTAAGAGGAGATGGTGCATGTGTCTTGGGCCTACTCTGTCCTGAGCGAGGACTTTAATTGTGGTTACAAGGTAGAGATGACTGTTGACAGCGGGGTGGGACAGATGACGTTAAAGTTGACCAGAAGGGACCCACTGGGATTGGTCCAAAGCTGTTTCCTGATGCTAGCCAAGGGCCAACCCAGCAGGCAGGCCTTTCTAAAGAGAGCAACCTGGGGCCTACTAGGTTAACATTTTCTTTCAGAGGGAGCATGTTGAGGCTGTTTTCAATATAGGTGTCTGAAACTTTATAGGATCAAACTAGAATAGTTCAAAGGGATTTAAAAAAACAGGGAAAGCAGTTTTCTATTAGAATTTAATGGAATGGCTTACGCTATTCAGCCGATTTTTAAAAAATTAGCAGCACTTTGGCAATTATGGAAATTCTTCATATACATTTTTGGTAAAAGTCATGCATAAAAAGGAAAGTAAAAACACCGTTAAGCTTACTGAATATGTGAAAACTTGGATTTCTTAGGAGTTTTCTGTTTTTAAAAGGGTTTCTTAAGATGGCAATTTGTGTAGTACAGAGAAATTTAGGTCTATTTATCTACCACGATCAACTTTAGCTTTTCTACTTTTTCAGTTGCCTTTCCCAAGCAGAAATAATTATCACTTGCTTTCTATTTTCTATTTTTTCCTCTTGATTGAACACAGAGGCTTTGTTATTTCTTCATGTCTATTCCCTACTAGATTTAAGTTCTCTTAGGGCAATGAGTCTGCCTCAGTCATCATCATATTTCCCACAGCACTACAAAGCACAATACCCAGCAATCAAAAAGATATTTAAAAAGTGAATTAAATGAAATTAGCATATTGTTATAGTGGGTCTGTTTTATAAAAATTGAAAATTCAGTTATTTATTAATATAACAACACAAAAGCCATTAGCACATTTAACATCTGACAGAGTTTTATGCATGGGCAGGAATAGTTGCTATTACTAAATGTATTAAAGACTTTTTTCTTAATATTTAATCATTGTTTAATACATTGAAGCTCACAAGCTTGATATATCATATTTCCTTAAACCTTGAATGCTGATCACAAAGCTTGTCAAAATTTGCCTAAACACATCAATAAAATTACAAGTCCCAGAGGTCAATTCCTCTTAAATGTTTTATTAACCTTTAAAACACATGTAATTATGGCAATAATTATAGAAGTTATAATTAAACCCACTCTTTTTTTATTGTTAGACTTATCGGGGTGACATTGGTTAACAAGTGTTACATAGGTTCCAGGTGTATAATTCTACAGTGCATCGTCTATGTGTTGCATTATGTTAAATGCATTCTTAACAATTGTTTTAAAACAGCAACACTACAGGCATGATTATTATTTGTACATCTATTTCTATGGCTAACGTTAATACAATTGTCTTATACTTGGCCTTCAGAGAAGCAATACACTCATCCAGACTGAAGTTGCACTTTCTGGGTTGATGGTTGGCGGGACACAGGGCATGTTTGTGTCCTTTGTGGTGATTTAAACTTGTACTAGAGTTTTTTGAGTGGGTTCTTGCTATGGTTAAGGTTCACCTGCTGTGCATGTGAGACTTGGAAAGCCATGTTTTTCCTTGCAAACTGGTACTACGCACTTTTGCTTCCACATTCATCATCACTTAGTTCCAGGGTGTTCCCCCTGGGTTCACTATTTACTTCATTATGCCTCATTAGTATTAGACTTTTCACTTGTTTATGGTTGCTGCTAGTAATTGCCTGTTTCTGCATATTATTGGCCTCACTCTAAAAGGAGTCCTTAACATGGAGAAATGTATGAGGTTTCGGGTTATGCCCCGGAACAGTGGTAACGCTCGTCTCAGGGATAGATTTTATTTATTCTTCTAACTGCAAAGAGACAGTTATTTCAGGAGTTCCAGGGATAAAAACTGTGAAAGAGTTTCACAAGCTGTTTCACTCCCGATGAAATGCAGTGTGTGGACAGCTTTCAGGCGTTGCCTGCATTGCCTTCTACTCCCCATTCGAAATTGGGAGCCATCTCTCAAAGCCTCCTGCCTCCGTGTTGGCTGAGTGACAAGGGCTGGGAGATTCTGTTGGCTCTTTGCAACAACTGGAAGGGCTGCCTCGGTTACTTGTTATACACTCGTGCTGAGAGGCCTAAGTTAATAGCTGAATGATGAAATCTACTCACAACCTCTTTAGGTTTTACTACCTTAGACCTTGCTGGGCAAATTCCACTCTAGGGCATTCCTTTTCACTTTAGCTAGAGAAATAAGGCAAGGCAGCAGCATCGTTAAATAAGGACTTGGCATCTGCATGTTTCATTTTCTGTCTTAACAACAGCAACAACAAGAAACATAGAGAAATTTATTCAAAAAAGTGTCACTGTTTTTGACATATTTTTCTTAGAAACAACAGTAAAATCTATGAATATTCTCTACTACAATCCAAGGGGAATGGCTGCATTGCTAGTATCAGAGGAATTCCAGACCCCGTTGGGCATGGAGGAGTGGGGACTGGCTGATGTGTTTCCCAAACTTCTTGTATTCTGTAATAATGCCCCCTACTTGCATTTTAAAAAGAATTTCTGTTAGAGACTTTAAGAGGCTTCTCTTAACTCCCTATTTCACTCATTCATTTATCCTTTTGTTCACTCACTTATTCATTGATTCAATTAGTCACTATGTAACCAAATTTTATACAATAGAATCTAGGTGCTAGACAGAGTACTAATAAGAGTACTTGGATTTAGAACCAACTTTCTTACACAGATTTCTTCTGTCAGCAGGGAGAGGGGGTTAAAAAGCTTGACCACTGTATTACTGAGTTTGGGATACAGAAGGGACCCCATTGTACAGCCTCCAGGTTTGGGAGGAAACACAGGATTCGTGTACCAGCAGAACACAGCAGCAGACATCATTCATCCTCAGATTATTATAACTAAAGTCTAATTATTGGAAATATCGGCTAGTGTTGGACTGGCTTTAGGGTAATAAGGAATATCATAAGTTAAAGTTACAATGCTTTTATAAATATGTATATTGTTGGTGTGGCTAACTTGTTATATCCAGGAAGATACTTTTCACAAATTATACCAACAGATAGTTAAGAAAACACAGGAATTAATTAGTATAGAAAGATTATAAGTTTTTACTGTCTTCTCTGAAGATTATCTGTTATGTATACCCTCTTTAATCTTTAATAACTCAAGTAAACCATAGAACAAATTGTCCTGTATTGATAACTAATGATATTAACAGTAGATTGGGCAATATACTATTACCACTATCTATCAAGGTGGATGCCATAAATAATCAACTTAATTATAATATAATCTGCCTTGAGTTTTACTGGGGAACCATCTTAAATCCAGGCCTACCTGCATGATTTGTGGGACTTTTTATTATTTTTCACCAGGAAAAAATGAAGATGTGGAGCCTCTTTCAAAACACAGGAAAAAGTGCAATTAAAGGTGCTAAATATAATAAATATAGGAATAAAATAAAATTCTAAGTAAAGAAAAATTAAAATCTTATATTATCAACATAAATTTTATAATTCATCTTTACAATGTGCAATGCCCATTTTAAACAAAAACATAGAGCCTTTAACTTGTAGGCAGAATTGCTGACATTATACAATTTGTATTTTGTTAACTCAAACATGCATATGATTACTTCTGACATTTGGATGAGTCTTACAGTTTATGGAGAACTTTATAGCACTTTGTATATAAATTAAGACATTAGTTACTATCATTCTTTTATGGATGACCCAACAGGGGCTCAGAGAATATATTACATGCTTGCAGCGTCTATCTTATTTAAGATAATCCATTCTGTTTACGCTGTTTCTACCTGTTAAATTATATTGCTGTCATAAAAAGTTTGAAATCTAAAAATCTGCCATTAGTTTTCCTTTATTCGGCTGTGAGTCAGATCCTCTTAGGTGGTATGAAAGGCTTTGGGCTTTCTCAGATAAGGAGCAGTGGTGGAGTATATAAGGGTGCTGTGCATCCCGTTTTCTAGCTCTACCCTCACTAGCTGCAAACCCTTGGATGAGTCAGTCACTCAATTTGGGGATAATAATAGCACCTAATTCAGAATTTTCATTAGGATTAAATGAGTTGTCACATGTGAAGCATGCAGAACAGTGCCTGGCTGTGGTAGGCAATCAGTGTAAAAAACCCACTGTTATTACTCTTTTGGGGAGTTTTTTTGCTGCTCATTAGCACTTGCATGGCAGAAGGAAAATTAGGGAAAGGAAAACAAATCCAACATTTGTTAGTTTTTATACTTCCCAGAAATCTAATGAAAAACTTAATTTGTGGACTAATTGACATAAAAGAATATATGACCATTTTTTAAATAGTTAAACACTGCATTTCATTGGTTGAAACTCCACAGGCCAGTCAGTTTCATTTCTTTTGAGGTCCCCAGTTAAGCCCCCAGTTTATCTCTCAGGAGCAGAAACATTAGCCTCTGGACCCTGAGAGGTAGGAAGGTCAAAAAGAGCACATTAGTGAAAATCTCTCATCCCTGGGAAAGAAATAAGCCTTTGGGTCCCAACTTTAGAATGAATGGTTAAGCTGCCACTGTCCAACTGGGGGGATTTAGAAAGATACCCAGGCCAAAAAGAAAAAAAAAATTCCTTAACCTGGAATCATAAATCCTAAAATCCACCTTCAGAGACAGGTTGTTGCCTCAAATCTCTTCTGTTATAATACATACTCCCCAGGGAGCTATGCCACTTTGAAGCTGCTATTTTCCCTTTCAAAGCATGGAGTTTCTCAGCTTCTCTTCTTTCAAGCTGAGGGGGCTTTGGAGGTTAGAGGGGTGAAGGGTTGGAGCAGTGGGTAAGGGCCAAAATAGGAAATGGACAGGAGATGGGGAGCAGAAGAGAGATTTTCCCCTTGGGAAATGATGAGAGGGAAAGGTCAGCAGGCTGGGTCCTGGGTCTGCTCTTATATTTACCACCATGTTACTGAGCACAGGGCAGGTCACAGAGCCACTGTTCTGATACTCTGAGTCCTTGTCCCCATTGCATTTAGTCTGGTAGGTGGTACCTCTCAGTCCTTACGTGAAGAACAGGAGAGAGCAAACATCCTGGAAGGTTTACTTGGCATGCTGTCTACCCTTTTCCATTAGGTTATAGAACAGAAGGAGTTTGCCCACCTGGCCCTAGCAGAGCCAGACACTAAACAGGGAGAATTGCAGTGGCGAAATATTGGCTTTTTTAAAGATTGATAAATGGTGCCATCCAGGAAAACAGGAAGCTAATACTCAAAAGCCCCAATTCTCCTATAGTTATGTAGGTTACAGATTATATAGAGGAAAATCACAATACGCTGTGGGCTAGGCTTTGGGGGTTTGGGGAGCTGGATCCGGCTTGGCCTTTGGTGCTCACCAGGACTTCCTAGGGTGTCCCACTCTGGTCCTCCGTGCCAGGCAGGGAAGGGCTGGGAGAGGTACATGACCTCACAAAAACTTTGCTTGGGCATATTCTACCCAGTTTTCCCAAGATCCTCTCTCTTCCTTTTGCCAATATGACTACCTCTCTCCCAAGCCCTTTTCACTTTTTCTCTCAAATACTTTTGCCATTTCTCTTCTTTTAGAGTAGACCTTCACATTTCATTAAAACTGGAGCCAAGATCATTACTAATCAAAAATCCAACTCTCTGTTCCCCTTGCTTGAAGGCAGAAAGGATACAGTCTTCTATCATTTCAAAGGTGGAGGGTGGGTGACTTCTTTATATTTTGGGCCCTCTCCCCATGAGTTCAGTTCTTCCAATAAAATGAATCTATGATATAGTGATTAAAATTAAAAATCTTATTACACAATACCTAAGAAGTCATAAAAGCCAAGGACTAATAGGTTGTTAAAATATTTTAAATGTTGATAATTATTGCTCCAAGACCCACTTTATAATTATTGTTTTTTGTACTTCATGTATTCCTCTATATAAGCATGGAGGTAATTTCCACTTCCCAAAAACTGATAGAAGAAAAAAAGGCTGCATTTCTCAGCTATCCAGACTATTTTGCCTGCATTTAGTTCCATAAGCATTTATTAAGCAACACTAAATAAAGCTAGACTGTTATAGAGAATTGGAAAATTCTGAGAAAAATAGGACATAGTTCTTGTCACGATAAAGCTTATAGCCCAGATAATGCAGAGTCTAAAAACACAAGCAGCATGGGGAATATAGAACAGGGTTGACAATCATTATACCTTAATTTGTGAATGAGGACAGACATCATGAAAGGAAGTGGTAACTAAAGGACTGAAGGATGGATAAGATTTTGACAGCTAGAAATAAATTTTTCTACTTAGAAGACATTGTGATGGTTTCCCCAGCATTCATCCCACACGTCTTCGGTTGGGTCACAGCAATGCAGTTGAAATAAGATTGGCCCCACCGCTGCTCTCTAGACGTGTTCTGCTTGCTCCCACTTGTTAGTGGAACCCTGCTCCCTTTCCATTGTAATAAATTCAGGTAACTCAGACTTAAAGCATTTTGCCAGACCACAGACATCAGTTGAATTTGCATGAATCTCAAGATTTTTCCTAGAGTTCCATGACATTTATGCTTCCTTCTAGTCTGTTCTTCATGTATTTCCTTTTGGTCTTGAGTTACTGTAGTATAGTGATTGATGTGAAGCAGGGACTATAGACTCCACCATGAGGGAAGCAAGCCTAAGGACAAAGCTAATACAGAGAGACAAGGGCACATAGCAGAGAGAGGCAGACAAATGGAAGCTTAATACTCATCTAACCCATACACAAAAGTTGAATATTTCAATGTCTTGTGGTTACATAAAATGATAAAATCATGCAACCATTTAGGCTTGTTTAAGTGATGATTTCTGTACTTGAAACCCAAAGTGGTATAAATAATGCAAGATGGGAGAGGGAGGTGAGTATTTTAGGAAAGCACAGTTTGGGTTCAGGAAACATAATAACCAAAGACTAAGTGATGAGCTGTGCCATAATTTGGGGCACAAGGGTCATGAATAACAGACCAAATTTGGGGATTAGAATTTTACAGCTGAACAGAAATGTAGAGATCATTTGTTCAGCACCTTCCTTTGACATGAGGAAAGTGGGGGATCAGATGTCTCTAATGACTGGAGCTGGGTAGTGACAAGGTTGTTGTTGATGAAAGCTGCTGATCTGTCTCTTGGTTTCCTAGATACATCTACCTCCTCCCTTCTAGCATGATCAGAGTGCCTGGACTCCGTACTAGTCTAACTGCCTACTGGACAGCTCTTCCTCAATGTCCTACAATCTTTTCAAACTCAACTACCACAAGACAGAGTTCATAATTTTTTCTTAAACACTTGTTTCTCTCCCTGTTTCCTATCTTCAGTTGCTGAAAGTGAAAAAGTGATTTTTTTCTTCATGTCTAATTCTTATGTGAGTTTCTCACATACCTTCCATTAATACCAATATCCTGATAACTCCCAAATTTACAGTCCTAAACCCATAATTTTCAGACTTTGATGTACATATTTCATCTGTACATTTTTATTGGAAGGTATCAGAAGTATGTCACACTAACCATGTTCCAAATGCAATAAATAAGTATCTCCCCATTCCCTAAGAGTTATATAGCAGACAAGTGGGGCCACTTCTCAGATATCTGGAATTCATGCTTAATATTTTCTCTTCTAAATGACCCCCTCACACACACACATTATCCAGTTGGTCAATACTATTTCAAGTCTTTATCACACATTCCCTTTTCTGCATCTATTGCCATTGCCTTTACTGAAGGCATCAACATTTCTTAATCAGAAATAAGAACTGTTGCCTCCAGTCTTGCATTATTTCCAATCTATTTGTCCCCCTCCCACAACTGTCAGCCATCTTTCCAAAATGGACATTTTAGATGACATTGTAGTGGCTTTGGGCACCTGTCCCTGGTGTTGTTGTTGGCTTGGCCATCTGTTTATGATCCCCACAGTGCACAACCTCTGATGTCCCTGCTCAGATATCCCCCCCTTGTTTTTATCTCCTCGCTTGGCTACCCAGCATTCAGCATAAGCTGTTATTGGTCATGATCATGTTTAAATTCCCTTAGCCAGTTGGATTTTTAACCTTTGTGTGTGGCTTGCCAACCCTGTGTCCCTATCTTCTTGGCTACACACATGAGAGTTAGAGCCTTTATGACATAGAACTGATTGGGTATGGACGGGAATGGAGTGGGTCTTGGCTCATATGCCATAGAGACTCTCACTGTTCTTACTGGAGTTTAGTAGATTTTCTTGAATGAATGTTTTCCCATTCACTGTATGCCATTAGACAATTTCCAGATCATGTAAAGAAATTTTAGAGATTCCATAAAATTTCCATATACAAAATTGTGTTTGCAAATAAATGCTATTTTTGTGTCTTTCCTTCCAACCTGAATAATTGTATTTCTTTTATTTGCCTTATTACATTAGCTAGAACCTCCAATACAATGTTGACTAGAAGTGGTGAGAGCAGAATAATGTGTTCTTAGTGGAACTTAGCAGAAAACATTCAGAATAAGTAAACTTTGGTAGTTTGGATCTTTCAAGGAATTTATCCACTTCACCTAAATTGTTAAATTTAGTGGCATAGAATTATTTATAACATATCCTTATTATTTTTATGTCTGTAAAATTTATAATGATGCCACCTTTCCTTATCTTGGTAATTTCTTTTTTTTCCAGATTGTTCTGGCTAGAGTGTTATTAATTCTATTGATCATCCCAAAGAACCATGTTTTCATTTCATTGATTTCTCTATTGTTTGCTCTTTTCTATTTCATTTATTTCTACTCTCATCTTTATGATTTCTTTTCTTCTGCTTATTTTGTGTTTAATTTGCTCTGCTTTTTCTAGTTTTTTAAGATGGAAGCAGTGACAGTTAATCTGAAAAACTTTTTTCTAATATAGATATTTAGTGCTATAATATAATATTCTAAGTACTGCTTTATAACTTCCACTATTTTTTAAATGTTGTGTTTAATTTTTTTTTAGTTCAAAATAACATCTAGTTTCCTTTAACTTATAGGTAACTTAAATATCTTATTTAGCTTCCAATTATTTTGGGATATCCAAATTATCTTTCTATTGTTGATTTCTAACAATTCCATTGTTGTAAGAAAATACACTGTGTGAGATTTGAATACTGACATTGAAGGTTGTTTCATTGCCCAGAATATGGTCTGTCTTTGTAAATGTTCCATGTGCTCTTGAAAAGAATGGGTGTTTTGCTATCATTTGGTGTTGTGTTCTGTAAATGTCAATTAGGTGTAGTTAGTTTATAATGTTATTCAAGTTTTCTATGTCTTTACTGATTGTCTACTTGTTGAATCAATTATTGCAAGATGGATGTTGAAAGTTTTAATTATGTGTTTGTCCATTTGTCTTTGCAGTGTTACTCATTTTTTCTTTACATATTTTGCAATTCTGTTATTCTATGCATGAATGTTTAAGATTATTATGCTCTCTTGATGAATTGACCTTTTATCATTATGAAATGACCCTTTTTCCCAGTAATATTTATTTTCTTTAAAATATATTTTGTCTGATATTAATATAGATACTTTTGCTTTCTTTTGATGAATGTTCACATGGTATCCTTTTCCTTTTAACTAATTTGTACCTTGTTTAGTCTTCCAGCTTCATAAACATATTGAATACAGTTATAATTACATTTAATTATCCTCGCTTATTAATGGTACCATTTCTATTATTTCTGGATTGGTCTTATTTTTTTTTCTCTCCTAATAAAGTTACAATTTTTCTGCTTCTTTGAGTATCTGGTAATTTTTAAATGGAAGCCAGATGTTGTGAATTTTATCTTGTGAGATGTTTGGTAATTTTTATATTCTTATAAATATATTTTTAACTTTGTTTTGTAATGCAGTTTCATTGGAAACATTTGATTATTTTGGGTCTTATTTTAAAGCTTTGTTTGGTGGGATTAGAGCAGCATTGAATTTAGGGAAAACAGCTCACTACTGAGACAAAATCCTCCTGGTAATCTTACCCAGTAAGCCATGTATCATGAGACCTTTTCCTCTGGCCGATGGGAAGAGAAATTATTTCTATTCTTGTTTAAGCTGCATGCATTCTTTTCTTCTTCCTCTTCCTCCCCCTTTTCTTCTTCCTCTTCCTCCTCCTTTTCCTCCTTTTTCTTCATTGTCTTTTTTGGTGGTTCTTTTTGTGAATTTGGGTTGTTTCCTTAAATACATGTGCTGATCAGTGCTTGATGAATTCTCAAAGGGGAATCATACAGATCTCTAAAGTTTTCTGTGTAACTCACTCCTCTCCAATGCTTTGCTCTGCAAGCTCTAACCAGCTTGCCTCCTTGAACTTGCAACTCTGTCTTCTTGACTGAGGAGACTTCTCAGATCTACCTGGGCTCCCTTTCTCAGTTATCTGGGCCCTCTAGGAAGAAGATGCTGAGACAGAGCTCAGATTACAAGAGCTTTATTGGGGGATATAACTGGGAATGAAAAAAGGAAGAAGCAGGATTGTACAGACCACATGAATATATGAAAGCTATGAATGGAAAGGGGAGTTGAAGAAGGACTGGGCAGCATGAACTATAGACTACAACTTGGAGCTGATCAAGTCAGTCAGTTCAACAGGGAGCTAGCTCTAGAGTAAAGACAACTTGATAGAGGAGCCTTGCATTTCAATAAATGGCCAGACCTGCTCTTTCATTGTGTGAAAGCTGCTTGGGACGAGCATGGCCTTGGTTAAAAAGTTGAGGTAGATTCTGAAGGTTATGAGAACTGTAGGACTTGAAGATAAATAGGAAGTACTTTTTCAAATGGCATTCAAAGCAGCACACCTCTGCAGCTGCCAGTTACCTTTTATGACAGTAATTATGGCCTTTGTTAGTGAATAAATACCACTAAAACCAAATTCGTACTTTAAGTTATAAACATACGTTCTTTGTTGATTAATCCAAATAACATGTATCTAATAAAGATTTATTGGGTGCCTACTACATGCTCAACACTTTTCTTGGCACTGGGAATATGGTGTTGAATAGACATTATACCTCCTTTCATGGAGATTACATTGTAGTGAGGATGCTTTTAATTGAGCCATGAAGTTATTAACTTTAGATATTACACAACCAAGCAAAGTATACATGCTAAACTTGACCTCTCTGAGGGCTAAAAGTCATTAAGCCTACTGAGCAGAAGAGGTCTGTAGGCAGGCTCACAGAGACTGCTGACTGCAACAGACATTACTTCTTTCTTCCTCATTCTGTTTCTCCAAGGCCAGAGCAGAGGAGTTGCCTCTGAAAAATTAGTGAAGCTCATCCACACCACAGATGCTCCCTTTCTGGAGAATGAAGAAAGGCCTTCTGGCATTTACTAATGTAAGCTTGGTACCCTCTGAGAATCTGCACTTTTGGTCTTGAAACAAAAGCCTAGGCCCTTCCACAGATTATGACCTGATTTCATAACATGGGCCAACTGCCAATATATGAAGAGCTCAACTTGGGCCCAGACTCCTCGTATTCTTTGGTATATATTCATTTTATAATGTCAAGCTGCCACTGCTTGTAATTCCATTCCAAAAAGTGAAAATTTAATTACTTCTCATTTCCCTGGCTCAATCACATACATACAAAGTCTCTGATTTAATAAAATTGTTCCTATTTGGTTTTTTTAAAGCAATATAGAGACTAACTAGAAATTGTAGATGACAAAAACTTATAAAAATGTACAATACAAAAAAAGGCTTTGTAATTTAATGTTATTAATTTTCCAATCCACTTATTATAAAGTAAGGCATAAATCAAATTGGCCATTTGAGAAGACATATATAGTTCTTTAGAAATGGGAAGCTATTTTCAGAAATGAAACATGTGAAATCATCATGATGAAAATCAGCTTTGGAGGGATAGGATAATTTGGGAATTAATTTCCACGGGTAATAATTAATCAGGCCTAACATTTGTTCCTATCTAGACATCTTAAGACTTCTCTTGCTGAGTCACTAGTTCACCTGGAAAGAGATGTCATTAGAAAATAAATGCTCTAGTAATGCAATTTTCTACCAAAATCTAGTTGCATACCTTTCATAGGCAGATGGAATTTAGTTTAATATCATTTGAGGGCTAGAGACAGTCTAGGCTCTGTGGAGAGGCAGGTGCTCTAAGATTCTAATCTACAGCAGAATTAAGAGTAGATTTGGGGCTGGAATATGCAAGTGGAAAGACATTCCACTCCCCAAGCCCCAATAACAATGCAAATACCTTTTAAATACAGATTGGGGCTGTGCTACTGAATTGCAGTTTAGTAAACAGAAGAAAGCTGAGCCCCATGAACCTCAAACCTATGAGGAAATTTCTGTCCCCATACAAATTGATGAGACAGAGGAATATATTCTCTGTCATCCAGACTTCCTTATATAGTGTGACATGATTTGTATTATTTTAGTACATTCATTTATGAGGATAACAGATTTCAGGTTATTTTTAGGTCTTCAGCAGGAAGACAACCTTTTATTACATTACTTTAATAAAATATAGCAGATTCTGGCAGCTTTATGAATTCCACTAGCCAGGGCACGTAATAGGGGACCTAACCTTGTATGGATGGGGTGGGTAGGTTTTCACTGAGGAACAGGTAGCTTCAAATAAGAATTAGGGCACAGGGGTGAGAGCAGTTCAGGTAGAACACTTTTTTAGAAGGCCTAAAGCTATCGAAAATGGAATATTATTCACATTTTTGAGGAATTAAATAAAAGACAACATAAGTGTAAATGAAGAGGAGACTCATATAAGGTGAAGGTACAAGGTGAAATTAGAGAGGAAAGCAGGAGGTAGATCATATAAGGTGTGTGAACCAGACTAAGTAAAATTTTGGCTTGAATCTCTTTTTATCACAAAGTTTGTTCTCTCTCTCTCTCGTTTGCTTATTAACTCTCTGGGTACAGTCACTGTTCTGAGTGCTTGATATACATGATTTATTTCCTGTAACAATAATCTAATGAGATAGATGCTACCATTTTTTCCCAGTTTTACAGGTAAAGAAGCTTACGTCAGAAAGATTAAATAACATGTGCAAACTTACATGTCCACTGAGTGGTAGAGCCCGGTTTCTGATCCAGAACTACACTGCCTCCCCAGAACAATGGGATGCACTAAAGGATTTTAGGTGGAGAAAAGAAACCATAAGAGATTCCCAACCCAAAATGTGGAGAAGGGATATGATAAGAGCAGATAGACCAGTCAGTCATCTATTGTAATATTCTAAATGAGAAACGATGGTGCCTTGAAGTACAGCAACGGCTGAGTTTGTGGAGAGATGGGATTAATTAAGAGATTCTTAGGATTTACACTTGAAAGGACCCGGTGGTTGGAGGTGTCAAGGAAGACACCTACCATACTGGCAAAAGCAAGTAGGTAGTTGGTGGTGCCACTTAATGAATAGAGTGCACTGGAAAAGGAGCATATTTGAAGGGAAAGATGGTAAGTTCAGTTTTTCCTGTGCTGAGTTTGAAAGTAGAACTATGGAATACGTATTTTAATGGCTGGGCATAGAGCAAGGGGTTAATAACGTCTAGGCTGGTAGATGAACTTGGGATTCAGTCTCATTTAGATAGTATAGGTATTAGCTAAACCATGGGAAGAGAGGATATTGCTTAAAGAGAGTATATACTGAGAAGAGGTGACTGAGGACTGAAGAATTAAATGCAAAACAAAACAAACTTGCTTATACCATTGATGAATCCACAGAGTTGCCTTACTGTGCTGTAATATATTTTCTAAATTATGAAATAGTGGCTGCAGTTTGTGAGAACCAGATTTATAATTAGAATATTAATTTAAATCTTGGATCCATAACACCTTAGAAAGCAAATAAGTATCTATGGTGCTTGTAATGGTCACACACTAAATGCCTCCGAAGCTGGTCTTATCTGTGAGGCTTCTTGTCACCCCAGAATAAGGATTAATTGTGCCTTCTACCCTGGAGTAGCCCTGGATGATAAAGACAGATCATCACACATTAATACCCCATATCACAAAGGCAAGGGATTTTTTTGTTTCTCTTGTTTGTTTTGCCTTGTCTTAGAGTAAAAGCTGCCTCTCCTCTGGAAAACATCTTCTCATTTAAAATAGAAAATTTTGTATGTCAGGAAACAACATGTTTACTGCATTCTTTTAGATTTATTGTGTTGAGTACATACAACATGTTAATGAGATAGTAGGTTTGGGAAGCAAAGAGACCAGATGGGTTGTGGTCTTGCACAGGCCTGGGCAGACTTTTTCAGGGCAAGGGCTACTTCTAATTTTCTCCAAGTGTCGCAATCCACTAGCTAGTATTTTCTCTTGCTCAAGTATACACAGCCACCTCGATTGTGAAGAGCCGATTCTCTTCTCTAGCAGTGTGTGTGTGTGTGTGTGTGTGTGTGTGTGTGTGTGTGTTTCTTTTACATTTAGCAGCCTGGCCACTAGACCCTGGTGTAAGGTAACATCTGCTACAATATGTTATTTTTAATTCAGGCAGTCACCCCAAAATTGCTTGATGGTCCATGGGTAGACTGCAATCGATGTCTTCCTCTTCACTGATACTAGCATATGAACTAGTATCATTTTGTATGGTCACTCAACAGATCATCAATGAATATTTTAGATTTGACTAATAGACCAAAGGATGGGCACTTTGTGTGTTTACAAATTACATTCCCCATCCATTCATTAACCCACTCCTCATCACTGATTAATTCTTTCAGTGAAAACTTACCCTGTTATAGACACTTATCTTTTCTGCTTTACCACCAATGCTTAAATATCATGTGTGTATAAGATGCCTATATATAAATAAAGCTTGAATAATGTGTTTAAACGTGCACTCATCTGTAGTACTAAAATGTCAAAGATAAACACTTGGCAAAGATATGGTACAAATACTTTTTAAAACTGTCAGTATCTACTAAAGTGGAACATTTGCATTCCCTATGATGTATTTGTTGTGT
Source organism: Lyroderma lyra (assembly GCA_004026885.1). Lineage (NCBI taxonomy): Eukaryota > Metazoa > Chordata > Mammalia > Chiroptera > Megadermatidae > Lyroderma > Lyroderma lyra. Next base: position 72,986 of record PVJL010006003.1, on the reverse strand, counting down.
TGGATATCAACAGAAATGTGTACATGTGTTCACCCAAAGATATGTGCTAGAAAGGGCATAGCAGCACTATTCTTCATAGCCATAAACTGGAAGCTACCCAAGTGTCCATCATACTTAAAAGTGGAATACTGTATAATAATGAGAATGAACAGTGCAATCACATGCATAAACAATTATTTTTTTCACAAGGCAGCAAGATATTTTCATGGTAAAAGAATAGTTTTATTAAAAAAACGGTGATAGAGCAATTAGATATTAAAAGTCGAGTATTATAAAAGAACTTACACAATTTGCAAAGAATAATTTCAAATTGATCATAGAACTATACATAAAGCCAAAACTACAAAGCTTTTAGGAGAAAAAAGAGAGAATATCTTTATATCATTGGTGCAGGAAATTTTTTTTACATAGGATACAAAAACTAACCATAAAATAAGTGGTGGATTCAACTTAAAATTATAATCTGTGTTTATAAAACATACATTTAAGAAAATGAAAAAGTAAGTCAGAGTGAGAGAAAATATTAACTCTATGTATTAGACAAAGCACTTGTATTCAAAATGTATAAAGAACTTCTACAAATCAATAATCAAAAGTATGAACAACCTAATTTACAAATGGGAAAGAGACTGCAGACATTTCACAAAACAAACTATCAGGTCAAGAAATGGTACCCAACATCATTAATCATATTGGGAATGCAAATTAAAACCTCATGTACCACTTTATACCCACTAGAATAGTTAAAGTTAAAAAAATTGGTAATATTAGATGTAGGTGAAGGTATGAAGCAACTGGAACTCTCATGCATTGTTGCTAGATGACATGTAAGGAGATTGTTTAAGTGGTCCTTGTTGAAATGAGGTGATAGAGAGTTTGATTACCAGTTCTCCCATAATAAGGTACCACAAACTGCAGGTGTTTGCTGTAAAATACTGTCTGTTGTCTCCTATGGTATGGGTGGATACAATAACAACTGCCAGGGTACCTTAGGGCCATTCTTTCCCATGTAGACTCAAGAGAGCCTGGGGTTTTGAAGGAGCTGGTTAGAAAATTCACAGCTATACTTGGGTGGTGGCGTTCTACTCCTATCACCTGCAGTTCCCTGGAAACGACCGGAGTTTGGGCTCAGTGCCTCTAAGCACAACAACTGAGTTCAAAGTAGAGTGTAGTTTTTCTTTGTGAAATCAAACCCCTCATAACTTGATCACTCCAGCCTCTAAGGAAATGATCTCTTCCCTTTGCTGAAGCTGCTCACAGTGCTTAAATAGAATGTTGATGGTGATCAGAAATGAACTGAGTTTCGCCTTGGGAGCTGGTGCCTGAGATAATGGCTCCATTTTGCAAACAAATAGCTTAGTCATAAAGCCCCAGCCCTCAGTATCCACTTGAGGGCAATGCAAATAGTGGAAAAAGCATTAGACTGCCAAAACAGTAGGATTCAAAATTCCACTTGGCCATTTACTAGTTGTGTGATATCAGATACATCATTTAACCTCCCCAAGCATCAGTTTCTCCTTATGTCAGATGCAGGTAAAGCTAATTCCCAGGGCAATTTTGAGAATCAAATGGAATAAAAGTAAGTGGTGTTCATACTATAGAAGATGTTATTGATACAATAATAAGAAAAAAAAATCTCTTTTTACAGAAAACAGATTTTACTTGTTTAGAAGGTGTGTTAGTCAATGATTCTGATGCTTCCTTGGGGAATTCTGGAAAATGCTAAATCAATGTCAGGATGGAGTGTATTGATGTGATTTTAGGACTGTTCATAGTCACAAAATTATGAATGTTCACTGTTTTTCAGAAGTTTAAGAAAAAAAATTCCTGGTCTTTTTCTTTGGTAGTTCCCTGACTAGGAATCGAACCCAGGCTGCGGCATTGAGAGCTCCGAAGCCTAGCCACTCCTCCACCAGGGAATCCCACTTGATCTTTTTCACTGAAGCCTCCTCTACTTTTGGTAAAATCATCATATGGAAGTAATACTATTTTTTTCCAAGTATAATGATTTTGGATAAAAAATACATGTTAAGTGGCAGGAAATGCTTATTGAGCCATCAGGACTTGGAAAGGAGCATTTCAGAAGGGCCTCGGCACAGCAGTTAAGGAAGAAGTGCATCCCCAACGTGCTAAGCAGGTGAAATAGGCGGCCTGGGAACTCAGTGCATTCTGTGAGTGGGTAGGCATGATGCTGGTCAGCAAAACAATGGAAGGGAGAAGTCAGGACTTAACTAGGAGGGCTGCTGGCTTGGGATCAGCAGTGGTAGTTTGATGGTAAACAAAGTCATATTCTGCTATATCTGTGACCAAGAAATTCAAAAAGAATATGCTGTAGGCAAGAGGAAAGTTTACTGCTTCCTTGAATATATATTGAAGCATAACACAAATCAGGTAGGGATACAGGTGTTGCAGGCTAGAAGGTTAGAAAGGGCATTTGTGGGGGAAGTGGATCTTGTGAAGTGTCTTAAAGATGGTGGGAATTGAAAATGCCGATGGAAAGAGATGAGGAATTTAGAGGCAAGAGGATGTCACTTATGTGTAATGCTAATTATGTCATGGTTGTTTCTATTATGAACGGGACAGTGTTTTTTCTTATTACATTTTCTAATTGGTTTTGCTGATGGATATTGATTTTAATATATGGACTCTCTAAACAGCAACTTTGCTCAAGTCAACATGTGGTTCTTCATTTCCTCTTCTTCAGGATCTGAGTATCCCTCAGTCTTCCCAGATGTGTCTAACCCTATGGAGGCCATGGACGTCTCCAATATAAGGTCTCATAGTCTCTTGTCCTATCTGATGGCAAACGCTTTTGTTGTGCCTAGTACAACTGGGGATGAGCGGGAGGGGCATGTATGTGTGTCTTCTCATTTAAATGATCCTGTTAACAGCTTGCTGACTAAGATTTCTGTCATTTGCCCTTGGCTTCCTTTTGTTTCTTTTATATATCCTCTCTGGAGCTGAAGCACTCTGGGTATATCTTCCAACGTTTCAACAGTATTCTCTTGACCATGTTTTTGCATTGGGATTTATAACCCTGTGAAAACATAGACCCTCTCTAAAATAAGCTCTTATAGTCTCTTGTCCTTCCTCTTTTTTCCAGTTCTCTAATCTTTCTGCTGGAGTCCATGTATTCAATCTACCTATTGGATCTGTGATTTCAGTATTATAATTTTCAGTTTTAGAATGCCCATTTGATTCTGCTGACTCTAGTATCCAGTACCATCTATGAGTTTACTTTTACTGGCTGTTTTTTCTTGTGATTAGTTGTATGGGTCCTGTGCCTTGGCATGACTAGTAATCTGTTATTGAATTCAGAATCCTGTTTATTAAAAATAATAATGTAAGAGACACCAGATGGTACTATCTACCACCAGAGAAGGTTTACCTTTTCCTCTACCAGGAAAATAGAGTATGGAGATGATTTCCTTGATTCAACCAGGGACTAAGTCAGAGTCAAGTCTGAGCTGTAGTTTAGGTCAGACCCAGACTACCTGGTTTCCCCCTGTTACCAGCAGTGGCTTTTCTTGACTTTCATTTGGGAGTGTGACAATTATTTGCCCTAGAACTGAGAGACTGATGGAATTTCTGGTCTGCTTTTTACAAGTTTTAGGCTTAACTCAAACTGCAGACTTGGGCCATTATCCTAAAGGGAGACCAGCAGTGTTTTTGCAGTCTTTCAAATGTCCAGTTTTGTCACTCCAGCCTCATAAAATTTCCAAATGCTCTATTATTTTTTCCATTCCTCTATCAAGGCCCCAATCTGGATTCCAAGGCTGTACATAAGTCCAGACCAGCATGCTCTCCTTACCAGAAAAAATCACTTATGGCCCATCAGTGTGAATTATTCTCTTCCTCTAGGGATTTTAACTCTCCAGGATTCTTCTTCTTGGCAGGTATTTTTCATGTAAGAACCAGGAGAAGGCAGAAAATCCCACTTTGCCTTTAGAGACTTTTTGTTCTTAGCACTTCAGCCTCTGCCCAGCACGATTTGGGAAGTGTAGTTCCCATTGCTTTCAAAGCTCTGGATTTCCTAAGCATTCTCAGTGTGAGTGTTAAACTACTTACTGTATTTTACCCAGTAGTAGGAATGTCAGGCCCTTTATTTTTATAAATTGCCCTTGATACCATCACAATATTTTCTTCCTGTGGTATCACCACATGGCCAGGGTTTCCCAGAATTGCTGCAATATTAGGTCTGATGGGCAATGGGAGTAAACTTGGGTTGTGACCAAAGTCCTTGAATGTGAGCATTAAGGCTCAATGCTTGAGCCTTGGCTGTTAAAATTTACTTTTAACAGTAGAGAAACTGCTGCTCTTTTTAGATAGTCACTTCCAACTTGTGAGTTGTAAGTACTAATTCATTTATTGATTAGCTGATGTATATTTTAAGTTTTAAGGGCATTTGGATTGTATATTTTCTGAGCCCTTGTGTATTTTAATGTTTTTTTTTTTTCTGTTGCTTTTGTACACAATTAACTGCATGGTTTGGTATCAAACTCCTGAATAATAAACTCTTTGTCCCCACCCTAGGACTCTACAGATACTGCTTCAGTGTTTTCAGGAATTTGGTATTTCAGAGGCCACACTAGTGTTTCTTTCTCTGTTGAAGCCTGTCTTTTCTTCCTAGACATTATATAATGCTTATAGACATTTTCTACAGACTTCAACTGTAATATTTCAGGTTCAGAAAATTTTCTTTTGTTTGTTTGATTTTAAAGTAATATATTATTTTTAAAGTAAAAAATGACACATGTATACTATAAAAGTTTTCTAGCACAATTTAGAAAATAAAGAAAAATCTTAAGTCACCCTAAATTCTACTACCCTGAAGTAAGAGGTATTAACATTGTCTGTTTTCATTCCAGATAACCTCTTTCTTTCTCCCTCTCTCTCTATGTGTATAATGTATGTATGTGTGTGTGTGTGTGTGTGTGTGTATACACACACAAATAAATATACAGATGGGCAAATAGATAAATAGGTGTAAATAACTTCATAGGAATAACATTATAAAATAAAATCTTAAAATATTCTATTTTAATTGAGGTGATCATTTTGTAATATATACAAATATTGAATCATTATATTATAAACCTATAACTAATACAATGTTATGTGTCAATTATACCTCAATGAAAACACATCTGTGAGTGCTAAGAATAATAAAAATATGCCATTTTATTGTATTTGAACTTAACAGAACAAAAGAAAACTAAAACAAAACCAAATGAATTATTGAACCTCAGGTTAACATTTACTTACTTCCAGAGACATTTATTTCTAAAACATTCCTGTAATGTTAAGAAGGAAACACCATAATAAACACATTTCTATTTTAGAAAACATTTATTGTCTCCGAGCTATGTGTGACGAATTGATTAGCACCCTTCTACTTCCTTCTTTCCTCTTACCACCTCCGCATTTTCTGTTGTTTACTTTTGCTTATTTAGCATTTGTAACATTTGCAAGTTTTGTTTTTTATTTTAACCCTCATCCTTCATTCTTGGTTGTATGTTTAAGTGGATTCAGTGCTTTTTCCCTAGGCCTTCTGCCTTAACTTTTTCTTGCTTTATACTTCATTTCTATTTCCTTATTCTTATTTGGATGGATTCATTATGGAGTATTTTTTTCAAAAAGTCCTTGTGAGTGTTATTGTCCTTGGACGTTCTCACATTTGAGTGTATCTTCCTGTTGCCTTTATTCTTGAACGATAAGTTGCCTGAGTATGATACTATTGGTTTGTACTTCCTCCCGTTAGTCAAGTAGACATAGCTCCTAATCTTCAGGTATTGAATGTTATTACGGGGTTAGCTGAGGCTGGTGTGGTTTTTTTCCATTCTTTTCTTTTTTTTGGTGGTTCCCTGGCTGGGAATCGAACCCAGGCCATGGCGTTGAGGCCGCCTGAGTCTAGCCACTATACCACCAGGGAACCCTCCCCTTTTTTTCCCATTCTTGTGGATAATTTGCTCTTTATATTTGGATTCCTGCAGAATTCCTTTTTATCATTAACATTTATTTCTGAGAAATCTTGATGTGGATCCTTTTAATTTAAAAGATATGCTATTTTTATCTTCAGGTCCAGTTCTTCCTTCATTTCAGGGAGATCTTCCTGAATATTTCAGAATATATTTGGCATCACTTTTGGGGTCCTTTACTTCAGAGATCTTAATTATCTTTATATTATATGTTATTTGTTTCCAGGTCTCTCATTTTTTTCTCTGATTGCTTTAGTCTGTATTTTTTCTTTTGCTTTCATTGTGACTTTCTCAATGTCGTTAATTTGCTTCTCAGCTTTATTCATTCTATTTGCTATTTAACAGTAATTATTACATAGCTAATGACTGACAGTAATTCATTGTCTTGATTATCAATTTGTTGTCTTCTATAATCTCCTTTTAAAATTCATTCTTTGAGTCTTGTCTTTGAGCTCTTATTCATTCAATTAAAGACTTTCATAATCTATTAAAAAAATATAAGGGATCTTCTCTTGCTTGAGTTGTATTTTCTTTAGTTGTAGACTATTACCTCTCTTTTGTGTACTGGTTCTTTGACTTTATTTTATTTGCTATAGTATATGTTTCAGTCACAGTCCTGGCAGGAAATGGATGGTATATGCAAACTGGGATAGTTGAGGAAAGTTTAAAAAGAAACTGTTTACAAAGGTATAAGCAGGATTCAGGGATTCCCAAACCAACATAAGCTGGTGCAGTATCCCTCAGCCAGCAACAGCAGGGTATTACCACTCCCACGCCTGAAGAGGCACAGGGCATGGCTCCTAGATCCTGAACAAGATAGCTACAGAAAAAGGCCACTTGATAGAAGCTGTGTCTTTCTATAGAGAGAAAACTGTCCCGTGGTCATATGGGGTCATATGAGAGAAGTAGAGAATAAATACCCCAACCTTACTCTTCTTCCCTCTCACCCTTTGCGGGTGTCTTTCAATAGGAAGTCAAAAGGCAAATGTACATAAAAGTCAACCTTCCAGGACATAGAAAATATAAGAGAGGAGTGAAGATGGGTAGAGAGCAGGGTGAATGGGAGACATCCTGCACAAGACACTTGCAGGAATACCATGACCTGTTTTCCTTTTGCCTATGTTTGAGTGATTGTGATTCTCTCCTGGTCTTTATATTCAAACATAATGTGGGGAATTTTCCTTCACACTCATCATATCTAATCTGAGTTTGCTTCTCTTTCTCTCCAAGTCATACTTTGAGAGTGAGGTGTTGCTGCCATTTTTCTTCTCTGGTGAGACAGGCTATGAGAATAAATTTGGGAATATGAAGGTAAGTAGCGTTTAGATTTATGATCTGGATGTGACTCTTTCTTCTCAGATTTCCATTAAATTTCCTACTTTAATGTCTCTACCAACAAAGGAATATTTCCATTCTTAGGTTTTGACTCAACTCTCCAAGTTTTTTCTCTGTATCTGTGTTTTCAGAATCTGTAGCAGTGTTTCTACTTTTCCTTTCTTTAGTGAGGATTTTAGTTTATCTAGTGAAATTTTCATTTCTTTGTACTCTTTTGTACTACATTGAGCTCCTATTTATCTTAATATCTTTGCAGCTCATTCCATTGCATTTCACCTTGCCTTTTACTTCTTGTAATATATATATATGATAGCTTCTTGGGTCTTTTAGGGACACATGTTTTCCAAAATAACTCTATTTTTTAAAATCAACTTCATTCATACCCTATCATTCCAAATCTTTAGGAGCATATTTCTTATTCTGCACATATTTTTATAGGTCCAGAGCTTTTTTTTCTCACTTTTATTCAAACAAGGCAGGGACTATGTAGACTTTATCTTTGTCAAAAGACTGAATGTGTGGAATTCCCTTGGCTTTACTCATTGTCAATTTGAGTACTCGCCAAATCCCCTTGTCACACCTACTATTTAGAGCAGAGATTGATGTGGACTGCATCCAGCCAAATTCCTAACATTGAGCAGGCATTTGTCTAATTCAGCTTGGCTGTACTGAGATGGGAGCTTCCTTTATTCCCAATTCTTGTCTGTCCAACACTCTGAGTAGATGTAACCCATGAGAAAGTATACTTGCAGGGATGAACCACTGCAGGGCTTTTTCTGCCAGAGAATTTCTATGCCCAACTGCAGGGTCTACATATCATAGATTAAATTGTGCCACTGCAGTTCATGTCCTCCCCCACCAACCCTCATATTTGGTCTGATGATTCAATGTCTCTGAATGGATAAAGAGAAACAGCAGAGGGGGCAGTGATCTAGCTACTTGGGGAATGCAATCAGGAACTGACAGACCATACTTAAAAATTGTTTTCAGAATTAGAGTCTCTGGGTGAGCAGTCAGTTCATAGAGAAGGAATAGAGTATTTTTTACCTTCTCTCAGACAGGTGACAAATCAGAATACCTTTTTTCAGTCTCGCTTCATAACTTTTCATAGTTAATGGAAATTTCAGTTTCTGCAGTGTTTTTTTTTTGGTGACATCTGAGTTTTTACCTTTTGGGGAGTTGTCGTCGTGGCAAATTTTGATTGTACATCAGTGGAGCCAGAACAATGCCATTTTCCACTGGGAGCCACACTTCACTAACCTTTGAAAATAAAGAGAAATTTGGGCATATAGTATGTGATCGTTCTTTCTTGGTTTGACGAAACCTGAGAAAGTCCCTACTCATTTTCCTTGATGGGGTTGGGCTTTTAGTCGAAAGAGGAATTCCATAGTTGCTATGTAATTTTATTTAAATTAACTTCATATGTGAGTCTAGAAGTATTATTTACTATGCACATGAACATTTTGAGTAAATTAACTTAAAAAAATAAATTATTGCTGACCAAATGAATCAATAAAGAGAGGTATGAGTAATAACTATGAAATTCTTTGCTTGGTTGTTTTGTATAACGAGATTGAGCCACATGTTTAGCTTCTCTGTAGTGTGACTGATGGAAGCAGATCCTATTAATTAACTATGGGGCCTCTGTGACCTTTCAGCAAGCCCACTGCTAATATATGTATCATACACTGAGACCAGAGACAGCGGCATGGCTCCTTGGAGACTAATTCTTTTTCCTGGTCCCTCCCACCAATAAACATATTGCTAAGTCGCACCAATATTTTTTTCTTTGTCAGCTTATTTATCTTTTTATCTTTCTGATACTAAAATTAGAAAATTTCTTGCTCTTTCTTTATATATGTCCATGTCAGTGCCCATTCTTTCTTCTTGCCACATGGTTAATTCCCTCATTTTTCAATAAGTTCTACTTTGACAACCTATTAAAAATTTGCAATCTCTTTTCTTAACTCCCTCAATCTCTCTTATAATGCTCAATTTTTATTCCATGATACTTGTCACCTTCTAACAAATCATAATTTATATATTTATTATGTTCTTTGTTATTTCATGTCCTCCCTCCCCATCAGTATTGGTAGGATATAAGGTACATAAGATCAGGCTTATTTGTCCGTTTTCTTCATGGATACATCCTAAGTATCTAGTATAGTGCCTGGCATATAGTAGGTACTTAATATATGTTTTGAAAGTTTGAGTAAATGAGTGAATAAATGACATATTCCTTCTCTTTTCCATGCACTTTCTTCAGTCTATACTTTAGAGCCATGTCTCCTAAAATTTTGCTTATTGGTTATTTTTTCCTTTCTGTAACATGCAACTACTGTGTTTTCCTGCACACCAACTACTCTAGAGGACATTTATCTTTTGTTTTGGTAATGGTGGAAGGTGTTTATTGAAACTGTGTATTATATGACCATGGTGTTTTTGGATAATATAGTTCAGACTAGGATAGTGGTGAGAAGTGGACAGATTTGGGATGTATTTTGAAGGTAGAGCCAATAGCTTTTGCTGACTTGTTGGTTATTGAAATATAAGACGAAGAATGGAGTTAAAGGTGACGCCAAGATATTATCCCTGATACCAACACAAGGAACAGAGTTGTTATTTACTGAGATGACAAAGATCACAGGAGAAACAATTAGGCAGTGAGGTGGGGATGGGACTGGAATCAAGAATTTAGTTTATGATATGTAAAGTCTGAGATATCTGTTGAACATCCAAGTTGGAGATATTGAATGAGCAAATGGATATCACTGACTGAAGTTCAAGGGAGAGGTCAGTGGGTCAGTGCTAGAAATATAAACTTATGATTCCTGATTGTATTGATGGGGTTTAAAACTTTAGGATTGGATGAGATCACCTAGGAAGAAAATGTAGAAAGAGAATTGTTCTGAGGAATTTTTCTTGGGGATTCCAATCTTTATAGATTCAGCAGCTAAGGAGAATCCAGTAAAGGGGACAAAGAATGAATAGCTATTGAGGAAAAGGAGATCTAGGAGAGTGTGGCATCCCACAAGCAAGAGAATAAGGTTTTAAGGAGGCAACAGTGGTCGGATGTGACAAATGCTATTAGTTCAAGTAGGATGGGGACTGTGAATTGGCCACTAGATTTAGCAACTGGAAAGTCATTAGTGAACTTATAAGAGCATGCTCAGTGGAGAATTGGAAGGATAAAGCATAATTAGAGTAGGTTCAAGAGAGACTGAATGGACAGACTATAAACAAGTCTCTCAAGGACTTCTGTCCTAAAGAGGATCTAAGAGTTGGAACGGTAGCTAGAGGCATATAGGGATAAGAGGAGAAAAGGGATGAAGCAAGCAAAAAAGGGGACAACTGGAGGAGCCATAGTCTTGAGCTGGCAAATGGAGATGGGATCCAGGGCCCCAGAAGAAGAGTTGGCCTGAATATTCTGGAGTAGCCCAGATACTGGAGACCCGGTGAATAAAAATATATAAAGTTGGAAAGTCAGGCCTTATTATGAAGGGCTTCAAATAATATTTTTGAAGTTTTGAGTTTTCATGTGGAAAGTAGGTACTACTATTGTACAGTTTGAGCCAGAAAAAGGTATGATTACAGAAAGACATGGTTCTGACTATTGATTGCTTTTAGGACAAAACCTTTAAAAATTAGTGCTATTCCTTTTTTCCAAGTGACTCTCCTCCAGATTCAGCCTTCTTTTATTTATTGGACTTTAGATAGATCATTTCTTATTTGCTTTGTTTTTGCATTTTGTCCAGAGTTTATAGTTGTTATCTGCAAAGATAAGCTCCAGCATGTACTACTTGGCTATATTGAAAGCAGATGTTAAAAGTCTTTTATATGTATGAGTATTGGCAATATATGCCAGTTGTATGAACCCAAGGCACAATTTCTAGACTCTTTGGCATGTCCTGTGGCCTCCTCCAGATGCCGGCTGTTGTTGGTATCCCCAAGTTGGAGTGCCTTAATTAGAACATATTTTCATGGTCTTACTGTACTTTCCAACCAAATGACATTATCAGAAAATTTATTGTACTCTTAAAAGGAAAGTGGAAATTACTCTTCCAAAACATTGAAGAGGAAGTAATCCTTCCTAACTCATTCTATGAGGCCATCATAACCCTAACAAAAGCCTGGTAAAGACAACACAAAAAAAGAAAACTATAGACCAATATCTCTGATGAACACAGATGCGAAAATCCTAAACAAAATATTAGCAAATAGAAGACAACAATGCATCAAAAAGATTATATATCATGATCAAGTGGGATTTATCCCAGAAGCACAAGGATGGTTCAACATATAAAAATCAATCAATGTGATACACCACATAAACAAAATAAAAGATAAAGACCATATCATCATATCAATTGATGCAGAAAAAGCTTTCAACAAGATACAACATCCATTTATGTTCAAAACACAAAATAGGTATAGAAGGAAAGTATCTCAATATAACAAAGGCCATATATGGCAAACCCTCAGCTAACTTCATACTGAATGGGGAAAAGCTGAAGCCTATGCCCCTAAAATCAGGAACAAGACAGGGATGCCCCCTCTCACCACTGCTATTCAATATAGTACTGGAAGTTCTAGCCACAGCAATCAGGCAAGAGAAAGGAATAAAAGGTATCCAAATTGGGAGAGAAGAGGTCAAATTGTCATTATTTGCAGATGACATGATCCTTTATAGAGAAAATTCCAAAGATTCCACCAGGAAACTATTAGAAATAATAAATGAATACAGTAAAGTCACAGGATACAAAATCAATGTACAAAAATTAACAGCATTCCTATATACAAACAATGAATCCTCAGAAAAAGAAATGAGAGAGTCAATTCCTTTTGCTATCACAAGAAAAAGAATTAAATACCTGAGAATTAACTTAACAAAGAACACGACAAACTTATACATGGAAAACTATAGGACACTTTTGAAAGAAATTGAAGCAGACACTAAGAAACAGAAAATATCCCCTGCTCATGGATAGGAAGACTTAACATTGTTAAAATGGCCATTCTGCCCAAAGCAATCTACATATTTAATGCAATACCCATCAAAATCCCACAATCATACTTTTGCAAAATAGATAATAGAATTATCAGATTTATATGGAAACATGAAAGACTTAGAATTGCCAAAGCAATACTACATAAAAAGAATGAGGTTGGTGGTATTACATTCCCTGACTTCAATTTATATTACAAAGCATCAATAGTCAAAACAGCTTGGTACTGGCAGAAAAACAGAAACATAGACCAATGAAACAGAAGTGAAAGCTCAGAAATAAATCCAAAAATTTATGGGCAAATAATTTTTGATAAAGGAGCAAAAAACATACAATGGGGAAAAGATAGCTTCTTTTTTTTAATTCATTTTTATTGTTAGATTTATTGGGGTGACATCTGTTAGCAAGGATTACATAGGTTTCAGGCATACAGTTCTACAGTGCATTTTCAACTTGTTGTATAATAAGTTCACCACCTAATGTGACTTCTCTTTCCATCACCTTATATTTAGCTCCCCCCCTCCTCTCCCACCCCCTCCCCTTTCTCTTTAGTAGGTGGTGCTGGGCAAGCTGGAAAAACATATGCAAAAGAATGAACCTGAGCTGTGAACTCTCTCCATATACAAAAATTAACTCAAAATGGATAAAGACCATCATATAAGACCTGAAACAATAAGCTGTATAGAAGAAGACATTGGTACTAAACTTATAGACCTAGGGCTCGAGGAAGACTTCATGAACTTGACCTCAAAGGCAAGGGAAGTAGAAGCAAAAATAAATGAATGGGACTATATCAAACTAAAAAGCTTTTGAGCATCAAAAAAAACCATCAACAAAGCAAAGAGACAGCCAACTGAATGGGAGAAAATATTTGCAAATAACACATCACATAAGGGTCTACTACCTAAAATGTATAAAGAACTAATAAGACTTAATAACAAAAAAACAAACAACCCAATTAAAAAGTGGGCAGAAGAACTAAACAGACACTTCTCCCACGAAGACATACAAATGGCCAGCAGACATGAAAAAAATGCTCATCCTCATTAGCTATCAGGGAAATGCAAATCAAGACCACAACGAGATACCACCTCACACCTGTGAGAAGGGCTGTTATCACCAAGACAAGGAATAACAAGTGCTGGGGAGGATGTGGAGAGAAAGGAACTCTGGTACACTGCTGGTGGGAGTGCAAACTGGTACAACCACTGTGGAAGGCAGTGTGGAGGTTCCTCAGAAAATTGGGAATGGAGCTACCATGTGACCCAGCAATCCCCCTTCTGGGGATCTACCCAAAAGACTTGAAAACCTTTGTCTGCAAAGACTTATGTACCCCAATGTTCATTGCGGCGCTGTTCACAGTGGCCAAAACATGGAAACAACCAAAGTGCCCTGCGACAGACGACTGGATAAAGAAGCTGTGGTACATACACACAATGGAATATTACTCAGCTGTAAGAAAAGATGAAATATTGCCATTTGCAACAAAATGGATGGACCTGGAGATCATCATGCTTAGTGAAATAAGCCAGAGAGAAAGAACCAAAAACTGTATGACTTCATGCATATGCAGAATATAAAACTGAAAGCAACAAAGAAAAAAACGAACAAACAAAAAACCCAAGGACGGAATCAATAGTTTTATGTTTATTTGGGGACGAGTGGGTCAGGGAGGGGAGAAAGGGGAGGGGGTGGGAGAGGAGGTAGGGAAGCTAAATATAAGGTGATGGAAAGAGAAGTCACATTAGGTGGTGAACTTATTATACAACAAGCTGACAATGCACTGTAGAATTGTATGCCTGAGACCTATGTAATCCTTGCTAACAGATGTCACCCCAATAAGTCTAACAATAAAAAAAAAAGTAAACTGGAAATTAACAAGAAGAACCCAGGTACTGACAGTAAACTTTTTCTAAGTTGTCTGGTCTAATGTAGACCATGGCTGTGATACTTGATGCCTTTTAAATTTCACAGCACTTGATGTTTCCTTTTCTAATTTGACAAGGTCACCTAATGCATACATGTTAGATGATTAGTGATTCTCCAATGAGCATAATATGGGTTCAAATCTATTTCTTGATTTCTCTTTGTAATGAGTAATAGGAATAAGCCACATATAGAACTAAATAATCAATGCATCATTGCTGAGAAAATCAATTTGTATTTACTCAGCTTTTTCAATCAATGTTAAATTAAACCAAGTCATGATATAGAAAATGAAAGCTAGATCATACCAAGCCACTTATTCGTTTAAGACAAAGCGATTTGTGTTCCTCTTTAAATAGGGCAGTGATTTTTGATGTTAGATACTCAAGCGATGACTTGAAATCATGTTTGTCAGTACAAAATCTCCTGCATGTTTCTAAAAAAGCTTCCTGCATGCTCAACATAGCATAAATACAAAGCATCAAGGCTGTGTGGATTTTGACAATAGTAGACTGGGCTTTCTAGAATGTGATGAGAGAAGGACTTGATGATTATTAACTGAGAACTCAAGGTAAAGATAAACGTGATAGACTCCTTTTTGGATAGGACATAATTCAACAATATGGGGAGCTTGAAAGCATTATCCTAATATATTAGGAAGTCAGAACTATGGCTGAAATACCAATCAGACCTCAGCTCCACAGGTCAGGACAAATAGAACCACATTAAGCACTATCGGTTGAGCACTGTATTGTGCTTGTCATGGTCATAACAGGGAACAGAATGGGAAGTGTGTCTTCCTGGGGATCCTACCTCATTAATATACTCATTCATTCAAAATATATGTATGTGTTGGGCAATGTGCTGAGTAAGACATATCCTGGCATTAAGAACTTGAGATTTAGCTGGAAGTGACGGAGTATTACCCAAATGTGCCATCAAGTGTCCCAGGCAGCTCTGTAGCAGTACGCCCAGGCTGCCGTCGGCTCCCAGGGAAGGGGTCAGTGTACCCACGGGGCTGCAGGACAGGCAGAAGGTCAGGAAGCCCATGGGATGAGGACGCCTACGGCAGCTGAGAGGAGTAATTGTTTACCAGGCATAAATGGAAAGGGAAGGCATTCCAGGCACAAGGAGCTATCAGAGCAGACGGGATGGCATCCCAGGACATGGCAGAAGTTTGGGATGATGGAATATTGGGGGCAAGAGATGCAACTGCAGGTGAAGGGGCGTACCGGGCAGAGTTACGTAAGCAGGAGAGAGCAGATTGGAACCAGAAGGACACCTAGGGCAGATGGTGGTTGAGAGCAGGGACTTCAAAGTAACTGATCGGAGTCCTGACTGCCACTTTCAACCATGTGTGAACTTGGTCTGCTCACTCAGCTTGTTTAAGCTCCAGTTTCAAAATTCAGAAATAGAGATATGATATGGCTCTGGAGTCCTTCCACCTTATCTCCTCTGACTCTTCCCTTGTTCACTAGGCTCTGTCTACACCAGACTTCTCTGCTTCCAAGGAGTAAAACTACTCCTGCCTCCAAGCTTTGCTTTTGCTGTTCCATATTTTGAAATATGTTCTCTTTAGCTTGTGACGGTGCTGGTTTCCACCCATTATTAAGCTTTCAGTTCAAACGTCCTCTCCCTACAGGGGTCTTTTCTGTCTGTCATCTGTAAAGAAGTGTCTCCTACCCTCCATCACCCACATCTCATTTCCTTCTTGACCTTTACCAACATTAGAAATTATCTTACTTTATGATTTACTTGTTTATTATTTATATTTATGCCACTGAAATATAAGCTTTAGAATTCTAACTGTATTTCTATATATTCATTTTACTGGAGATAAGTTCTGTAGCTTTCATTTGAATTTTAAGGTTGTCTGTATTCCTAATATAACACAGAAATCATTGATTTAAATCCTGATAATTCATTTCCTTTATCCAAATAAATTTCTAAACACACATTTAGATATTTTAGAAAATGAAACTGTACAGATTTTAGAATTACACCATGCGGTATGAAAACCACTAGCTATATGTGACTATTTACATGAAAATTAATTAAAATAAAATAAAATTGAAAATTTAGTCCCCCAGTTTTAATAACTACATTTCAAGTACTCAAGTATTCCTATGGCTAATGGCTACTGTAGTAGAGCGCAGATCATTTCCATCACTGAGAAAATTCTACAGGACAGCCCAAGTAGATTTACTTAAACTCTTAGAGAAAAAGCCTTTCAAAGCAGGTCACAAAACCTAGAAAGGGAGAACTTTGAAAATTCAATTGTATGAAAATTACAAACTTCTACATAGCCAACTGTGTCATCAACAAAGTAAAACAAAATAAAGAGGAAAAATGTTTGCAACTTTTATAACAGATAACAAATTAATTTCCTTAGGTTTATAAAAATTTTACATAATTCAATAAGTAAAAGTTAAAGAAAATAAAGGCAAATGTAAAGAGTAGGAAAATATTTTTAATCTCACCCATTATAAAAATATATATATAAGTTCAAACAATAATGACATGCCATTCAAAATCTATTAAATTGGCAAAAATGAATAGGTTTGGTACTAGTGAAGACATGGGAAGTTGCCCCATTAATTAAATTAATTATGTATTTTCCTGAATAAATTATGTGTTCTAAAGAAAAGGATGAAAGGCAAGGAATTAGAATATACCAACTATTTTGGTCAGTTTGGGCTGCTATAACGTAAATACCATAGAATGTGTGACTTAAACAACAGGTATTTATTGCTCATGGTTCTGGAGGCTGAGAAGTCCAAGACGCAGGCACTGATAGACCCAGTGTCTAGTGAGGCCTTGCTTCCTGGCTTGGAGCTGATTGGCCCCCACCCTCATGACCTGATTAGCTCCCAAAGTCCCCACTTGCTTATACCATCACACTGGGGCTTAGAACTTCAATATCCGAATTTTGAGGAGACACAGACGTACAGTCCATACCAACCATACTGTTTACTCTCCATTTAAAATTTTTGTTCAATACGCATCATGCCATATACATATTTCTGTATCTTGGTTTTTATTTCACATTAGATTTTTGAAAAATTTTCGTATCAGCCAATTAATATCTAGTTTTTTGCGTGACTGTTGTATTTCATGGTGTGCATGTGCATTGATTCTTAGTTGCAGACATTTATCATCTTTTGAAGAGATCCTAATAGGAAACGGTTCCTCTATTGTTGGATGTGGTAACTAACTTTGACAGCCACCCTGAGGACATGACACAAGCTAGCCTAAGGTCCAAGCTTATGTGCCACTCAGTGGTGACAGAGCAGAAATTTGGAAAAACTGATGAGTACTTAATTAATTAGTTCCTGAGATATCCAATCTCCACACATCTTGTTAGATGAGATAGTAAGATATTGCTCATTTTAAAGCCAATTTAACTAGAATTTTCTGCTACTTGTAGCCAAAAATATTCTAATTTTTACAGTCAAATATGTGTAATATTTTTCACACATTTAATTTTGCAATCATTACAGATAAATACTCATAAAAGATTGCAAATATAATGTAGAAAGCCCTACATACCCTTCATCTAGCATCCCCCAACAGTAAAATCTTGTGTAGCTATAGTACTCATACAGTATCAAAACCTTGAGAGTGACATTAGTACAATACTACTATTATTCAGTTTTCACTATTTTTTTACATTCTACACAAATTTTATACCACATATCCAGGGACCAGCAGAAGTAACACCCTTTTTAAAGTAGTTAAAATATTGTTATGTTACAGAATTACATGCTTATGATTTTGTAACAAAAGATTTGGTATGGATTATAGCTCATAAAAAGGGTGTTACTTCTGCTGGACCCTGTAGATTTGTGCAGCTACCACCACAATAAAGTTAGAATTATTTCATCAGCACAAAGAAACTATTTCATGCTATTCCTTTATACCCTAACCACCATGACAACCACTAATAAGTTCTTAGCCTCTATAATTTCGTCATTTTGAGGATGTTATAGAAATGCAATTATACAATTGGACGGATTTTTTTTAAAACTAAGCACAATGTCCTTGAGAACTATTCAGGTTGTTGCATTCATAAATAGTTCCTTTTTATTGCTGAGTATATTTTATTATTTGGATGTTTCAGAATTTAACCATCTACCCAAGGACATGTAGGTTGTTTCTAGTTTTTGCTATTGTAAGTAAAGTTTCCACGAACATTCACATGTAGGTGAGTGTGTGTATGTGTGTGTGTTAATAAAAATTTTCATTTAAGATAAATGCCCAAGAGCATGATTTCTGGGTTATATAGTAAGTATAATTTACAGCAAATTGCCGAACAGTTTTACAGAGTGGCTGTACAGTTTTACATTCTTACCAGCAATGTATGAGAATTTCGGCTTCTTTGCAGTCACGAGAATTTGGAATTACACATTTTTTAATCTGTTCTAGTAAGTGTATAGTGATATGTCATTGAAACATTTTTCTTTTGTTTTTCAAAGGATACATAGAAATGATTAACAATGTAGTAGTTCCCTTGAGGGAAACAATTTGCAAATAGAAGGGAAGAGTAAACATCTTACTTGTAACCTTTTTGTTTGGTTTGGACTTTCTTATATGCATATATTAGTTGCATTTAATAGGTCAGCAGGATTATGGGCTCTTATTGATTGTGCCTTCATCTTTATATTTCTGTTTTAGAATCCATAATAAATGTTGAACAATTCTGATATTATTTCAAATTGGAAGTAAATGTCTTCCTACCTCTCTCTGTGTTGACACTAGAATTAATGTCAAAAAGAAAAAAAGCTGTAGGCTTCTAGTAATATTATCGGCTGTCCTGTTTTTCTATTTCACTGTCTTAACACTCATTTACCCAAACTGAGTATAATTATTCCCTTGTATCTACAAATTTGCCAGATTATATCCTCTACTGGACATGAATCAACAACATTTGTTGTCTTCGTCCTACTGAAGAACAAGGGGTCTTGTATCATCGCAGGCAGGAATTTCGGGATGTACAGAATTAATCCACACGAACAAAGCCAAGCAAGTGGTAGATTCATTCAAGTGAAGGAGAAGAGTACACTCCCCGAGTAATGGGTGCCGGCAGGACAGGAGAGCACACCTGTTCTGGAAGAACGAGTTTAGGATTTTATTTGAATGAGGGTGCAAAATATTCAAGTTTTAAGGGTGGTGTCACAGGTGTTCCCGGGGCGGGTCCCTGCTGTTCTCACTGACCACTCCTTCCCTTTGCGGGGTGAGGTTTCCTTGTTTTTACATGACCCTCCTTGGAATGATCTTATCAACACAGGAAGTGGAGAGTTTTCCCTGCCCACAGTTCCGATAGCTTTACAATCCTTTACAGTTAGCTGGGGCTGCACCTTTTCTTAAGAAGGATCTGATCTCCCCCTTCTTCACCCCCACTCTCCCCGCCCTGTCCCCACTCCCCATGGACCTTTCTGCCTACAGTAAGATTCTAAAGTCACATAAAGCAAAACATATTTTTCTGTTAAATGCCACGCCTAGTAATATTTTGGAATTTAATTGGTTGTCTTTTATGCACGTAAAAAACAATACAGAAAATACCACATCATTCATTGCTCTCCTTGAAGTCTGTTTCCCTCACAATGCTATTTTTACTCTCAATTTGATCATTTTAAGAGGAATGCTTATACTTCAATGGTTTTTTGAGTAGGGCCACATAAGAGTAAACATGTAGACACCGGTTGTCTGCTGTCTGAATAATCTCAAAAAGACCTGCAAACCCCCTGCATTTATCAGACACAGAAAAATTGCCCAATCCAGCAACAAAAAAGCTGCAGATATAGAATGAAATGGGACCTGACTGAACCTGGCAGGGCACGTGCACGCTGGCCGGGGAGAATCATTTCAGCCACATTTAAACTCATCACCCTTGAACCTGAATGGATTGATTGTGCATTAAACTATGCTGATGGTTCACAGGTGTCAAAGCCTTTTGTCCAGGGACCAGTGGGTTGGGTTCATGACTCATCACACTAAGGAAGAACACACGCTGGCCTTTGGGAGCTATAGGTGTCTGAGGAAGAGGATGTTCGGAAGAGACTGTTATATGATTAGGGCTTTTACTGGGTGATTTGGGAGAGGGTCTGAGGAAGCTAGGCTTTTCTCTAAATTGGCTGTCAGAAAGTAGGGGCAATTCTATGGGTATCTCTGATCTCTAGAGAGGGGAGACTACATTGTGCACAGAGGCCTAACTGGTGAGAAGTGGCAGTTACTCATCTTAGCCAAGAAAGGGGGTGGTGGGTATCTTGTGGGTGGCACAGTGACCTTGATTTTGTCTCTGCTTAGAAAAAATTATGCAGTGGCCTAGATTTTTCTCATTTAATCCATGGTCTTAGAGTGACCTTGTCTGAGATTGGTAGCTGTGAGATGGATAATTGAATGAAAGAATAATGTGAAATAGCTGTGGGTGTCACCACAGCTTTTAAATGTCAGTGGCTGCTCCTTTATTTTCTTTCTCACATGAGCAGAACTGTTGAAGCCACAATCCTGCAGTTTGCTGTATAGACCACAGCTTGGCCTGTGCAATACTCACGTGGCTTTTAAATATATTTCATTTATATGCCGTGGCTTTTCCACCTGGTTTTAAAATACACTGTCATTATTCCAAGGTTAAATGCACCACTTTCCCATCATCCTGGAAGTCAGTCTCCAGAGCCTGTCTGATCCAGCCTTCTGCCTCCAGGCTGCCTTGCCCATAATGACTGTGAAAAATTGATGTCTTTTCTGCTTATAATGATTTAACTGAAAAGAAGAAAATTCCACTGTTGCCTTCAGAAGTCCATAGCCTTCTCTCTGACCCTTTGAAAATGTTTTCCTAACTCCACCCTCCACGGAGATGCTCGCCCTCCTGTGTAAGTGAACTCAGTTCCTGGAGCAGGCTTCAGAAATGCGGACTCACCACCAGCAGGCTTATGCTGGATCTGGCCGGCTGATGTGTTCTAGTTTGTCTTCATTGTGTTTCACAAAGAAGAGAAATTTCATATGAAATTCATCTTCTTAACTCTCTTGAAGAATCAGAATATTTGGCCACACCATCAAACAACCTGTTTGGAGCTGAGTAACAAATGTCCCTCTAGGTTATTCAAAGATTGCCACAGCCCACCCCCCGCCCCCACGCCCCGCTCACCGCATTACCTCCCTGTGTGTTTGTGCAGGCCTCATAGCATTTGAGTTTCCAGCCCTGGCACAGAGTTCTTTACTCTGCTGCTTTTATGTATTTCTCTAAATGGGCTGTGGATTATAAAGTGGTCTATGGGGTATATTTAAAGTCATTCAATAGATCTTTCTAGAGTGTTAAATGTGCTTTAAAGTTTAGAAAACATTATTTTTATATCAAATCCAAAACAGATATGTTGTGGAATGCCATTGGAAATAGATTTAATCTAGAAATGAAAATATTCTTGCCACAGACAGCTGCCTCAGGCTGTGTCCCAGCCCAGCCCATGGAGCATCATTGAGGAGAGAGGTCTACCCTTATTTTGCACGTTGGAATCACTGTGGTGGAAAAGTTAAAGAAGAGCAGTACTAATGTAATAATCTTGAGTTTATCTTTTCCTTTTTCTGCAGACTTCCGGAGTGTCATAGAATTCTTGAAAGAAAATTTGGATAACTAACCTTTAATTAACCAGTTTATAGAGAATATAAAAGCCTGTATTATCCAATACAGAAAGCCAGTCTGGGCAGAGACAGAACCCAGATATCCAGACTTCCAGGCTTGTCCTATTAAATGTATAATTGCTACACATAATAACAAAAAGAGTTATACATATTATGATATAGTATTACTATCTCTTTGGTTCCTAATTCTACTTGTTAAGTATAGAATGACAGGTATAAGATACCTTATTTCTTGAAGAAATTCAAAAGTCTCCCCTGGTGTGGTATGATAAATAGCTTCTGTTGATATGTAAGCTAATTATCTCATGTAAGAATCAGATGGAAATTGCTGGTTACCCAGGAACAATATATGTGATTTTATAGGTTGGCACCTTTGGATAGTTTTAATCATGACTTGCAATTATCTGAAGCACTCTGTACGAGGACTGCTGGGAAAATATCCAGCCTTGTAACTGGGTTTTTTTTTTTGTTTGTTTGTTTGTTTTTGTTTTTTTTTTGTATGTGGGTAGCTCCCTGGCTGGGAATCGAACCCAGGTCACAGCACTGACAGCGCCAGTGCCGAAGCCTCCACCAGGGAACTCCCGTAACTGTTCTTATTACAGTGACAGTGGATAGATTTTTTCCAGACAGCCTTGGTATAGTTCCAGTAGAGACAAAGCACTAATATTCCCCGTCTCTTTCACAATATAATGAAAATGTTGTATTTATAGATTAAACATCATTCTTCTGATTTAATAAGAGTCATACCTTTGGTTTTTTTTTTTTTACCTTTATAGGCTCTTGAAAACTGTTCTTGTTATATGGTTGGTGATTAGAGTGAATCTGCATATTGACAGTTGAATAGTAATTGAACAAATTAAATTAAATTTTGAACAAATGATATCACAGCAGAAAGAATTTGATAAATTATTTGAGTTTGTGGAATCTGTACTTTGAGGTCTAGAAGTAGTTAACTGATTTCAGAGGAGCAACTGTGAGTCATACTTGAGTTTATTTCTTGGCAAATCTCCAACGGTGAATTGCTTCTTTTCAAATTCTTTTAGTTATTTATATCTACTACTATGATGGATCATAATTACTTTAATTTGTTTAGAAAGAAAATGATTAATAACTACTGCCAAAAATATATGATGCATAAAGTGTATTTCACATCATATGCAAGTTCAATCTTAAATATTCTTTTTAAATTGTTCTGTAGTATTTGCTTGCTTTTTTAAAAAATAAAGGCAACCATATCACTCTTGGTTGGACAGGAGCTCCAGGAACTTCTTAGATTCAAACTCATAAATTCCCTTTTGTAGGTCACAGTGGTTGAATATTAGCAATTTCATATCCTTTAACCTCAACTCTCCGATTGCCATACTTGTCACAATCATAGAACCTCAAGGAACCTCACACTTAACAGACCCAAGAACAAACTCATGATCTTCTCTCACAAACCTGGTGTCCCTGCCTTAGGAGCTGTTGTCGCTGTCCATTCCGCTCACTAAGCTGAAAGCTGTACCTCATATTTCATACTGGATGCTTGGTGTTTGGTCCTTATCTGTCTCTGCCACTGCTTCCTAAGCTGAACCACCATGGCTTACTGTCATGTCCTCAGGCTGGGGTGCCATACTTTTGATGCCATTAATCCTTCGTGCATTGTGCCAGGCAATACTCTCAGCGTACACTTGTCACTCCTCTCCTTTACCACATAAATTTCTGTTCATCTTTTAGACTCTTTCAGCTTTAATACCTCAGGTAATTCTTCACATTTACACTAACGTATGTCAAATTCTTTTAAATATTTCCCATGAAACGGTCTTCTTTTTTTCTAATGTTTGCCTCATTTTTTTTGAATTTTGCTATTTAGACATACTATTTGCACATAATAAAATTCACTTTTCATTTGGATAGTTCAGTGAGTTTTGTAAAATGTGTAACCAACACTACAATGACGATAGGTAATATTTCCATCAGGGCAAAAAGTGACTCATGACACTTCGTACAGTCTCCTCTCCTCATTCTTAGCCTGTAATAACCTTTGATGTGATTCTGTCCCTATGGTTTTTTTTCTCCCCAGAAAGTCATAGAAATGAAAATATATAATATATATTGTTTCTTTTGTTCTCCGGATTCTTTCACTTAGCCTAATGACTTTGAGAGTCACCCATGTTTTTGCATGTGTCAGTAGTTCGTTCCTTTATTTTACAGTAACATTCCATTGTGTGAGGGTATGCCAGTTTGTATCCATTCAATCAACTTATTTCTTAATGCACATTAGGGCTATTTCCAGGTTCTGGCTATTAGAACAAAGCTGCTATAAACATTCTCAAACAAGTCTTTGTATGCACAGGTGCTTTCATTTCTTTTGGATAAAAATCTAGAAGAGAAATTGCTGAGTCAAATGATAAATGTGTATTTACCTTCATGTGAAACTATACTATTCTGCATTTTCACCAACAGTACAGGAGAATTGCAGTTGCTCTGCACCCTCAGCAGTAATTTGTATCATAGGTCTTTTTAATTTAGCCATTTTAGCAGCATAGTAATATTTCATTGTAGTTTTAATGTTAATAGTTAACTTACAATAATATTGTATATCTTTTCATGTGCTTATTGACACTTGTATACCTTTTTTGGTAAAGTATGTGTTCATGTGTTCTTATTTTTTAGGAATTGTCTTATCTTCTTACTACTGAGTTATGAATAGGCTGAGCTATTTGAAACAAGACAATATCATTATTTTCTGTCATGTATAAAATGGTAACTCTGGTCAGCCTAGTTATAAAAATGTTAAAAAATGGTGAACTGATTATACATCAAGTTGACAATGCACTGTAGAATTGTATGCCTGAAACCTATGTAATCCTTGCTAACGGATGTCACCCCAATAAGTCTAACAATAAAAATGAATTAAAAAAAATAAAAATAATAAAAATGTTACAAAATATATTTGGAATGCTTCTTTGTTTTTAATCATATATTTGATTTGTCAAATTGTTTTATAAAGCTGTTGTACTATTTTACATCCCTGTCAGCAGTGAATGAGAGTGCTAATTCCTCCATGTCCTTCTCAACACTTAATATAGTCAGTCTTTTTAATTTTAGCTATTCTAATAGATGTGTGTGTATTTAATAGACTTTATTTTATAGAACAATTTTTGATTTATAGAACAATTGAGAAAATGAGGTAATTTTCACATACCCTGCAACCAGTTTTTCCTATTTTTAACATCTTACATTAGTATGGTGCATTGATTACAATTAATGAATCAATGTTGATGCATTATCATTAATGAAAGCTATTCCCTATTGAAATTTCCTTAGTTTTTTTCTAAATTCCTGTTTCTGTTCCAGGATGCTATCTAGAATACCAAATTACATTGAATTGTCATGAATCTTTAGGATCCTCTTGGTTGTGAGATTTTTTTCATTGCTTTTAAATTGCATTTCCCTCATAACTAATGATGCTGAACATCTTTTCATGTACTTATTTGCCATCTGCATTTCTTCTTTGCTGAAATGTCTGTTCAAGTCTCTTCTCATTTTTACTGTTCTTTTTTGTTATTGAGCTTTGAGAGGTTTTTTTAAAAAAATATTCTAGATACAAGTCTTTCATGAGATATTTTTGTTTGTTTGTTTGTTTGTTTGTTTGTTTTTTGGTGGTTCCCTTGCTAGGAATTGAACCCAGGCCATGGTGTTGGAAATGCTGAAGCCTAGCCACTACACCCCCAGATATGTTTTTTGCAAAACATTTCCCCCAGTCTGTGGTTTGTGGATGGTCTCTTTATTTCCTGAACAGTGTCATTTGAATAGCAAAAGTTTGCAATTTTAATGAGGTACAATTTATCAATGTTTTCTTTATATAGCTCATACTTTCCATGTCCTTTCAAGAAATTTTCTCCTATGTTTCTTCAGGAAGCTTTATAAGTTTAGTTTTTGTATTTAGGTCTTTATAAATTTATTAACAATAATCTACATATCATTTTGATTTTTATATTTGATTTTGGCAATTCAACTGTTTTTTTTTTTCAGACCAATTTTATACCCATGGAAGTGAAAGATATGTATTTTGAATTCTCAGTGACTTAGTTCGTGTGTTGCCTATGACTCTAAAAGTTCTTGCCATACCAGCCTTACAATTCAATTTCATTTTGAAATAGTATATAATATTGTGTATCAATCACAGTTTCTTGGTTGCAAGCAACGGAAACCAATTCTGTGTCTTTGAGCTAAACTGGTAATTTATTGGTAAACTGTGAAGTGATAGAGGCAGCAGGCTTTAAGTAGAAGGAAATAATTAGCTCCAAAGGGTCATAGAACTCTGAACTGCTCCTTTGTGTTGCCTAGTGACTTCCATTGCCATGAGTGACCTGAAACATTTGCTGTTTGGGTAGGGTGGACACAGAGGATATTCTGTTGTCAGTTGCCACACAATTCAAACTGATGGGTAGGAGGGGCTAGGAAATGAAAACTACCTGGCCTAACTTGGTCATGTGCTCACTTCTTAGCTAGGAAAGGTGTCCTAATCAATAGCCCCACCAGACCATGTTCAGTGAGGGGGAAGGCCCTCTCCTCAAATGAGTTTTGGGTGTTAATACTTAAAGACAGGGTGGATGCTGGGTAGCCCCAATCAACAAACTTTCTCTATGTATAACATGTTGCTTCGAAACTCTCCTTTTAGTGTGTGTGTGTGTGTGTGTGTGTGTGTGTGTGTGTGTGTATTTCATTCCATACGCAGAAACCAAAGTGATTTGTCAGTAGGTATGTCTATCTAAATAAAACGATTCGTCTGGCCCAAATTTGTCACTGATAAACCAACTGATAGTTTAGATTAAAAGAGAAAATATATACTATAGAGAGAAAGAACTGGAAGCCAGGACAACTATATTCTAGTTCCTTTTCTAGATATTAACTAGCTGTGGAATCTGGACAAGTTTTTAATCTGTTTGAATTTTGGTTTTCTTAACTATAGAATAAAATTATTAAACAACATTGTATCTAAGTCTCTTTCTGCTCTAAATTCCTGAATTCTAATGATATTATCTGTATAGATATTATTTGCATTACTAACGGTAGTGATAGCAAGAAGACCACCTACACAGAGACTTCCACACATAGGCACACTAGATTTCCAGACAAAATACAGGACACCCAGTTAAATTTGAATTTTAGATAAACATTATTTGTTTTAGATGTTTTAGATAAATAATGTTTACGATGTCTAAAATTATTTGTTGTTCATCTGAAATTCAAATTTGACTAGGTCTCCTGTATTTTTACTTGTTAAATATGTCTACCCTAAGGCAGGCAGGTAGACACACACACATAAACACACAAACACACATACACACACAGAAAGAAAGAATCAGTGGGGAGGAAGAACTACAAGCAACTTCTTGAAATAATGTTGTCTATGTAATTCCTTCTTAATTAAACCTACAGCGGTTTCAGTATAATTTTTCGATTGAACTCAAGGGTTTTTATAGATGAAATAAAAACCTATGTTTTCTTTATAAGACTATCTTGATTTGGTCTCTTTTAAGATGTAATGATTTTTAATTCAAGCAAATGTTTCTCACTGAACTTTATGAATGAATTTGCTAATTGTACAATGTGTACAAGATCATGTTAAGTCTTCACCTGGTGCATAGAAGCATTTTTTGAACAGCTTAATGGATTGCTGGCTGAATGAGTATTTTACCTCGCTGAGAGTTGAAGTTGATGCTATCAATAAAACCCATTGTCCTTTTTAATCTTTGTTTTGTGCTCTTGTACCCATTAGTCCCATGGAAGTTGCTTATCCTTTATCATCTTGGTTTTGATGGATACTTTATGTAATAAGTTGAGACTTTCAGCACTGAGTAATCACTTGGGAGCTCCTGCTTAGGAAGGTTCAATAACTATACAACAGTGATATGGTTGATATATGAGTTCTTTTTCTTTCATGCTTTTCCCACTGCATGTACCAAAATGACAGAATATCTTTATTCTGTCTTTGTAATTTGCAATTGCTTATTTTAACTTTGGCGTCTAATGTATGGGAGCTTAATCTGAACAAGGACTTCTCATTTGTAAGTCATATATTAGGTATTTGAAGGCATGCATGCTTTTAAGGACAAAATTTAATTTATTGATGAGAGATAATTCTCTTTTGTTATGGCTCTAATATGGTAAGTACTGATAGTAATCTCCCATAACAATCTATGGTTCTGCTGTCAGAAAGTGTACCAGCACAAAATTAAAGTAGGAGAACAAAAAAATGGATAGATTGACTGCTTAGATAAAAGAAGGAATATAAAACAAAATTGCTTGATTGTATTGAAACGTGACTGAAAAAGCAAACGAAGTGTTGGATAGTGATGTAGAGATCTTGTGAATCTTATAAAATAGAATTTCCTGGTGGTTTGGCAAGTAAATTTAGTGAATTTCTTCACTAAATTAATTTCTGAAAATTATGGCCAGGAGAAAATGCTGAGTCACTTATTCCTATATTTCATAAACATACTTAGTAAAATCGATTTCTTGCTTTTCTAAACTTCTTCCTGGTATATGAAGAGTTTTTTATTGTATATTTACTGGAGTCTAATTTTTTTCTGCTCATGCATTTAACCTATTTAAGTCTGTCTTTAAACTTTAATGCTGAACTTGAATAAACATCTGTTTCTACTCTTACAAATTTAGTTTATATTTTATTTCTATCATATAAATTTATCTGGACACATATTTCATATAGGATTGAAAAGAAGAAAATAAGAGAGTGATTTTTTGCCCTTATAAAGGTGTGTTTTATAGTTTACGAAATGATCTCACATTCTGGGTTTCCCTCCTAAGATTTTCATGTGCAAATAGAATTGTTTTTTGGACATTTTCCCCTATTTTACTCCTATTCACATGTCAAAAGTTGCATACTACCATGAGTCTCATTTAGTCAAAGCCTCACTAACTGTCTGGTTAGAAGTTTATTCTCAACTTTATTCATTTCTTTCTATCTCTGCAGACATCCCCCTTCTGCCTGACCTCATCTCTTACTTGACTCCTGAAGTAGGCTTCTGGCAGTCTCTCCATTTTCACCATTACTCTTTCATATTCATGCTCCGAAAGGTACACAGTGATCATTTCAAGTCTCATAAGATCCTATGTGAGCGGGTTTTGCCTGCCTCTCCCACTGCAAAAGTGTAATTTCCAAACAGTTAATTTACTAATAAGGAAACCCAGTGAGATACCAAAGCTGGTTCAAAGAAGGATATAATCCATAAAGGAATTGAAGGTCTGTGGAAAAATAAATGCAAAGAAAGTTCGAATAAGAGTGCTAAGTTAGATATAATATGGGTTAAATATTAGAGAAATAAAATCCTGGGCTTTGAGATTACATGTTCTACCAGGCAAAAGTCAGTTTATCAGTTTCATGCAAATTAATATCTACCAGTGGTTATAGTGAGTTAAATCCCCAAGAATCAGATGATCTCAGGCAACTTGTTGATAATGAACTAGTATGACTACAAACATCATAGTCATATTTTTGCCTTACATTCTTCATTATCAAACTCATCTCTTCACTCTCTCCCTTTTGTTCTCCTTAAACTAACATCCTTTCCATTTCTTTGGCTGTTGCATTCGTTGTTTCTTGTGCCTGAAATGTTTGCTAACTTGTTCTTCAGATCAGCCTCTCAGAATGTGAGAAAATGACCTAACTGTATTATAAATGTGTGAAATTAACTGACCGAGGAAGGACTGGGAGGGGAGGAAGGAATAGGTGTTGATTTAAGTAACTTTGGAAATGAGTGGGGACTGGAAGACTAAAGGCGAAAGGAACTGTAGGTAAGGACTGTAGTCTTCTTGCAATAGTTGCTCTCTGTGTGGGCATAAGGATTAACAATTTGAAGCCACTATATGTGCTTATTGGGATTAACTAAATAAGTAAATGGATGGCAGAGATGGGAAGCCAACTTGCAGATAAAAACTGTTGAGCTAGAATGATCCATGTGGTAATACAGAGTCTGGTACAAATAATGCCCCCTTTTTTATGAGCTAGTCATCTATACCAAATCTTTTGTTACAAAATCATAAGCATGTATGATTATGATTTTGTAATAAAATCGTAACTTATGTTCAGGCATTGCTTCCACTGGACCCTATAGGTTAGAATTAGAGACATTAGTATGAAATTATGTTTAGCTTAATATAAATATATGAGGGCTATCCAGAAAATGCTTCCATTTTTCATCTTACATGGCTGGATACTTTCCTGACAGCCCTTGTATGTGTGGGTACAGATAGACATAGATCTGTGTATATACATGGATTAGTATACATACATATATTTTCTTACTTTGTCGTCTGACAAAGTCTAGAATCAGCAACACTGTGGTGGCACTTAGCAAATCCAGCACCCAGATTTTGGTTTTCAATACCATCTTCCTACAAAGAGAAATGGTTTTTGGAGACATGGCTGGTTCTAGGACTGGGATTGGAAATATAGAAGGTGAGCCTGGAGAAGTTGTGCTACCAGAAAGTAAGTCCTCTAAAACAAACAAATTGATGGGAGTATATCAAAGGAACATAGGAGCCAGCTAAAGGAAACCCTGATGGTTAAAGCTAGAATAATTAGAGAAACAAAATACATGGTTTAATGTTGGGTTATAACCTCAATTATAAAATCAATATCCATGAGTTCATAGTGATAAATGTTAATAACTGAATGAGTGCATACAAAAGAGAATTCTACACAGAATTCAAAATAATTTGTATAAATATTCCCCCCTTAGAGGGTGGAGAAAACCCCCCACCCCCCAAGTGCAGGCTACACATAGTGACTTCCTTCGAAATCGTTCAGTACGGAAAGAGGAACAAAGAATAATGTTACAGTGGAGACACCTGATAGACGCTACCTCAGCCAGGTGATTAAGGTTAGCACCATCTATCGTAAGTCATGTTGATAATAAGTTCCCTTTTCATGATGTAGTAGGAGGGGTACTTTACCTCTGTAATCTTCCTCTCAAGAACCCATGACTCCATTTTAATCATGAGAAAAACATCAGACAAACCCAAATTGAGGGACCTACATAATACCTAACTAGCACTACTCAAAATTGTCAAGGTGATCAAAACCAAGGAAAGTCTGAGAAACTGTCACAGGCTAGAGGATCAGAAGGAAACATGTGAACTGAATGTAATATCGTATTCTGCGTGGGGACCTGGAAGAGAAACGTGACCTTAGATAAAAATCAAGGAATTCTGAATACAGCATAGACTTCAGTTAAAAATAGCATGTGAACAGTGGCTCTTTAGTTGGGACAAATGTACCATAATGTCACATGTTGACATTAGGACGAACTGACTGTGGAGTATATAGAAACTCTGTAAAATATTTATAACTCTTCTGTAAATCTAAAACTATCCTAAAAATGGTTTGTTTAAAATTCATGTGTATGGAGAAGGTGAGCATTTCTTAAAATATAGGTAATATGGTGTTCAGATTTCTCTTTGGTTCTATTGGTTTTTCAAAGACTGGTAGTTGGTTTAACTTATTAAATGGTCTTAAGTCAGCACTTTAATAATTTATATCTTCTCAGGAGACTGTTCTTGTATTTTGGTCCAATGTGTCAATAATCCCCAAAGCAGGATTAATTTGCTTTGTGCTCAGATAGAAAGAATTAGAAACATGATTGATGTGGTGAAATAAAGCTTGACTTTTCCTGACAGTAATAGCCTAAGTCCTTTTGACTTGGGGAGGAGATATTTCCCCAAGAAATAAAGGAGCTTTTATGCTTCATAAAAATCTAGAGAATTGACAGGAAAGGTGGAAATAAAACTTTTGAATCATTCTAATGAAAAATTAAGCGTTGGAATCACTTCCTCCACACATTAAAGTGTTTGGATTTAACACATTAAAATGTTGGTAGCAAAACTGATAAAAGCAAAAATAAAAACAGAAAGAATGTCAAAAACAGGGAGGTATAAATGCAGGCATACCTTGGAGATACTGTGGGTTTGGTTCCAGATCACTGCAGTAAAGCAAGTATTACAACAAAATGAGTCATAATATTTTTATTGATGAAGGGTCTTGTCGTTGATTTGTAAAAAATGCAATGGCTGTGCGGTGTAATAAAGTAAAGTGCAATAAAAAGAGGTATGCCTGGACCATAGTACATCATTGAAAGTACCTCCAAATGTGGAATCTTCTTAGTTAAAGCAATGAATGGTCAGCAAGTCTATAGTTCTACTTCTATTCCTTCCCTTATCATTTCTTTCCAGCCAAACTTAAGGATTCCATCTCCAAGTATTCAAATTTTAGGTCTCTAACACCTTACCTTTTAGTAGCTGTTTGCATGATGTAAAAAAAAAATAGTTGTTTTACTTTGGGTTCATGTTTTTGGAAGGAGCCTTGCTATGAAATCAGAAAAATACAGAAATTCTCTCAACGGTTCCCTACCTACTTGCCGTCAAAGAAAGTATGCGAACACACTCCTCCCCGCTCCACACACATTCGCACACACTGGACTGCAGAACACACAGACCACTCATGCTCACTAGTGCCAACGGGCTAGCTGCACGTCCTCCACATGCTGAGGGCACAAGAGGGCATGGATTGTGCCACTTAGTCTAGAGAGTCAGCTAAGTGAAGACAGGTGTATATAGGCTATTTGCTGAGACTTGGAGAGAACAGGACACAGGATAGGTATGTTTTAGCGTAAGAGGGAATGATTGTGAACAGGATTCAAAACCACGAGGAACTGCCCATGAGGGGCATTCTCATCCTCATTTCCAGGATAGGAAGTTAGCATGAGAATTGCTAACAGCCAGGGGCAGCAGAACAGGTCTTTACAAACCTCTACAGGGGACAATACAATACCGTTTTCCGATTTTGTCCTGAGGAACCCTCCATAGGGAGGGAAACTCCGTGTAGCTTTGTAACCAGAATAACCAGTTTTGAAACTTAAGAGCAGAATATTTTACTGTGCTTTTGCATGCAGCTCAGAGAGAAAATGTCATTGCACCAGAAGTTGGGAACTGCTTCTAGTGTGAGTTCTTTCTCTAATTCAGCATATAACCTTGGGGGAAAGCAGCTCACCATTCTAACCTTAGTGTTTCTTTTTTAAGATGAAGCTATTGGACCAGATAGCTCTCCAAATCCCTTCCAAACCTACCTTTCTGAGAGACTACGAGGGTAATGTTAGAATTGGATCAAACTCTCAGATAGCTTCCTCAGAAAACTGGCACATTAAGAAAATAGCTTTAGATGAACTATACAGAATCCATATTCTACACCTAAATAGATAAATCTTAGTATTTTGTTATTCCCATACCCATTTCTCTCTTTTTCCAAGTTGTGGCTATACAGGTCATTTTGTATCCTACCAAATTGTTTCTCTGTCCCTCCATTGTTTGTCCATACCCGTCTCTTCCCTTCATACATTGCTCCTGGTACTTGGAAATGAATTTGAAGCAAGTTCAGGTATTTGTAGACCTGAGTCTAGACTCCAGGGCTTGAGGGCCTCCGAGCAGGGGGTGGGGTGGTGTGGGGTGGCATTTCTGCGTCTGGTGGCCCTGGACTCATTCTGCTTCTCATCTATTGAACACGTGTCATCCTCAGACAATCATGGGAAGATCCATTATTCTGTGGACTAATCGGACCCCTTAGAAATACATAAGATCATACATGCTAAGTTCCTAGAAGTGCTTTTATGGCTAAATTGTGCTTTTCACTCTGTGGGGTACGAGTTCAGTACTAATAGTTAATAAAGTCAGTTTTTCATGGAATACATTCCCATTTACACGCCCTGGTGTGCGTTTCTGCCCACGGTGGCAGTAATATCCTGCCTCACTGTCCTGGGTTTTCCAAGGACACAAGCAGGCTGGCATGCTGTTGGTCTTTCTCTGCCTGCTGGCCATCAGCCTTGTCTGCAGCGTGGGTAGGCATTGACAGGAATACTCTTTTCACAAGAAGCAGACATTCGAAGAGGAGGAAGAGGAATTCTACACACCATGTGAGAGTTGAGTGGGATGTAGGCGATGTACTATGTGAAGCGCCTAACCACCAAGTTTTCAGCTGACAAATTAACTAGGGGATTTTTTTCAGTCGTTAACTTCTTGACTGGTTGTCTGAGAGTGCAAACTACTCTGGACTGATTCTTGGTGACAATCTTGTTAAGCTGTGACACATCATGCCGCTAATGTCTTCTTTCTAGTATAAAACTTTCGTATAAGACTTTAATTTAAAATCCATATAAAAATGCCTTTCTAGTAATATTTCAGCAGTCAATTTAAAAACTACCTTCACATATTACAACTAAAATGATTTTAAATACAAGACAAAAGAAAATCTATTAATCAAATAAAATAGTCCTCACATTTCCCATAAGGACAAACATAAAACTTGGAATGATAAAATCATTAAGAGATCAAAATCTGGTGGTTTGTTTATGCCCCACAACTAACCACAGCGAGAATAAAAAGCAGACGAACATGGAGTTATTTGTGTTAGTCTGTTTAAATCTCCCAAAGACAGTGCACCCCTTGGTGCCTGCACCCGAGTGGTATTGTTCACCACCTCTCCTCTGCTTCGTACACCACGGACCATGGAAGAGGCGTAATTTTGAGAAGCGGCATAATTTGGGAAGTAGCATAATTTATGTAGACCTTACCTCTATAGGACAGTTCCTAATGTTCATTAGAAAAACCTCAATTCTTCACAAAGAATAGTTGGGATACTTCCCTCATGTTGGAGGATATAGAGAAATTACTCTGTGTTAAATGAAGGGAATTCAGTCCATTATGTCAGAGCTATTTTCCTACTTTTGCTACCACACACGTTGACTCTCCACTAATTTTTTTCCTTTTCTCTTTTATCTCTGATTTCCCTAAGCTTTAGCATCTCTTTGTTTCTTACCCCTGTTGTGTTTTTTTGTTTGTTTGTTTGTTTGTTTGTTTTTTGTCTTCTGTGTTTCTTCTAAGGGTATAAGGACATAAACTCTTTCAAGGAGAGCTTGAAATAACAGTAAGATGGTATCATGTGCATATATTACATTATTGATATTTCTTCCATCAATTTTCACATGTCTTTCACCTAAACTAGTAACAGAGCATTATTGGGTTCCTATATGTGGTTTGTGTAATGTTAGGCACTTGATATTTAGTACATGTTAAATTTTTCAGGAATCACAAATAGTAGGTTTAATTATCCCAATTTAAAGGTTAAAGTTCACTATGTATAGTGATAAATGATAACTAGACTTATCGTGGTAATCATTTCACAATATCTACAAATATTGAACCATTACGTTGTATACCTAATACTAACATAAAGCTATATGTCAATTATATCTCAATAAAAAAGATTTAAAAAGTGGGCATAATAACATTCTCAATGTTACTATGCCCACTTTTATAATATAATGACATCTTCAATATTAAACCACCAGTAAGTTGTAGAGTTTAGATTCAAATGCAGATATATTTGACTTCAATGACCATTCTTTTGAATTCATAGGTTTATATTATATTAGCTTTCTATAATATGAAGTCTAATAACATATTATATTAATATGATACATTATTGGGCATTTACTGTGCTCCCGTCATGGTGTTATGTATTTCATATATATTATTGTACTAAAATCTCATAGCAACAACCTACAATGAATATAAACACTTTACTGAAGAGGTTAAGTGACATTTCTATGGTCAAACAGGTAGGAAATGGCAATGCTAGAACATTGCTCTGGAGTCATGTGCCACAAGATACTAAATGTTAGGCCAAATTTGCAGGATAAATTTCATGCACAGAATTAGACACACTCATATATGAAGCTGATTGCTATTGCTGATAATAAGGGATAAATGACAACCACAAATTTATACAGTGTGTGTGTGTGTGTGTGTGTGTGTGTGTGTGAGAGAGAGAGAGAGAGAGAGAGAGAGAGAGAGAGAGTGTTTTAATGTGTTCTTTCTATTTTAGTTTGTTTCAAAAAAAGAGACCTAACTGTATTCAAATTTTTCATTTATTCAGTGACTGGCTAGATCTGGCTTGCTATGGGGTGAAAAATAAGACTGTGGTAGCCAAGCTATTTGAATACCAAATGTGGGTTCTTCTAATTCAGTCATTTGCTAATTGGTCTTTTCCTACCTGAAAATCTGCCCTGGTATTACCATCTACGTTGAAATAACACCTGCTGACCTGAAACTTTCAGTAGATCCTACTATCCTATGATCATAAGGAAGTATTTATACATTATTAAATCATAAACTTTGGATTGCAGGGTATAACTATAAGCATTGTGGCAATAAGAAGTGCTTTTTGGGGTGCTGAATCTTATTATCTTACTGCTTTTATGTAAAAACTACTAGACAGATGCATAGGAAACTGTGACATTACATTCTAAATCTTCGAGGGATCAAACTTATATTAAACATGTTAACTATAGATATCCTTGAAAATCAGTTTACTTTATAAATAGAATTAACATCCCAACTGTCACATACACTAATTCATAAAGAAAATGCTTTGCACTACTCTAGATTTTGTCCAAAAAGTCATTTTTTAAACCTGGCAACTGAACAGTTTAAAATCTTTCAGATCAAATGGGGTTGGTCTTCAATTATGGATGTACTTAACCAAGCATGGTTCATTTATATTATACTTGCTGTTACTGGGAAGCTGAACACGGGGAGCCTATCAGCATGCTTAATCAGTAGTGGTGCCACACACTGAGAGATGCTGGAGTTTCACAGTGCAGTAAAATTTCACGCAGAATGGCACAGGGCTCAGCTGCACACAGCTGCACACAGTTCATTCCAGCTACACAGTCCATGTATGGGCAAGCCGTTCTCACGGCTTTTGGGAGATTGGCACGTAACTACTGAGTCTTACAATTGGAGATTCTTCTGGAATCCATCTAGGTGTCCAAGTGGGTTTGAATCCTGGCTCTACCAGTTACCAGTTCTCTTACCATGGGTTGGCCGGTCACTTAGCCGCTCTAACATTGCTCCATTTACAAATAAAAGGGATAAGAATACTTATAGGGTTATCATAATATTTAGCACAGTGCTGGACACGTAGCACATGCTCAATAGCTGTTCTTACTGTCCATGGGCAGTATGCCTATTTGCTGTAATCCAGGGAGTTGCAATGTTGTTCTTTTACTAAATGTTATTTGAGAGGGAGAGTCCATTCATTTCAAGGTACTCATTTCCATTTTTATGTTTAAATTTGTTTTCTGCTGGCCCATTAAAAATGTAAGACAAATTATCACAGGCAAATTCCTTACTCTGGGTAGGATGCCATGCCATGTAAACATTTCTCAGGCAGTTTTTAAGTGCCCACAATATATTCCTTAAGAGTGAGATCTACGAAGTTCTAAGGATTTGGAATGGCATGCTTTGCCTGTGGCACGTACAGCTGAGGTAGCTTAGAAATAAGCATAGATTGAACACTGACTTTTGTACCAGTCTGTGTACCCAATGACATGGATACAGAAAAGCAAGGCACGGTTCCTGACTGTTGGGTTGGCTGGGACACAGGTAACAAATCTTATTTGGCTTGTCACAAACTTGTTGCTCGCTTCAAGTTTCTCACTTCCCCTCCCCCTGACCTTTTCTTTCTAGTCCCTTCTGTCTCCACCCAGACATCCAATCAGTCTCCTCCTGTCACTCTACCCCAGGCCTTGGAGAACCTGTGGACTTGTCCTTGATCTGCTATCCTAACCCCACTCCTTCTGTCCTCTCCTGCATCTCAGAGACCTTGAACACAAGGATGGAGCACTTCCACGAAACTGGCTGACGAATGCCTGGGGGTCTAAAACACTTGCTTTCATTTCCAACTCCTTAGGCAATTAGGCAAACAGCCATTTGACATGGTTCCTAAAGAGAGGTCTGTTGCTCTATCCAGGACCCATAGATCTGGTGCCACAAAGACTGCCTTGTCCCTACGTTCTAATGAAGGGCGAGATATAGCTGAATAAAACGGACAATGTATTTAGGACCTCTTCGTGTTGACAGTCAATTATTAGTCACCGTTCTCTGAAACTAATATATTAAAGCCTGACTTTTAGTAAATATGCTTTAAATTTTTATTATTCTGGTTATTTCTAGCTATAGCTATTTATCTCTGTGGTAGACTAAAGAAGAGAAAGACTTGTCATTCTGGTGCTGGAATTGGTACTTGAAGGACTAGGAGTCCTGTACTTGGAGTCCAGGATGATCTGTTAAAAAGTGATTACTTCTTTTCATGTGTGTGAATTTGTGGTTTTGTATTCTGTCCTTAGAGTGATACACTTGAGTAAAGATCTGGTTGGAGTAATGGACTCTGAGTTCTCAGCTTGGGCAGTTATTAATAGAAACATGCCAGTGAGCAGAGTTCTACTCTTTCTAGATCCCCTTCGAGCTCATGTGTTCTCAAAACAAAAATAGAAACCAAAAACCCCACTTGGACTATTTTGTAAAGCCTAATGCTGGCAGATAGAAAAGGGGAGAGGCAAAGTTTAGAAATACTCCAAATCAAACTTTTATACTCACAAACCCCCTATAAGAATTTTGAAAAACATTCACATGTTTTTAGATTGGCATAAATTTTCACATAATTTTTTTAAGTTTAAATAAATTCCAAGAGTATAACTTGTGTTATGTTGTAAATACTGACATTTAAAAAATCATTCTTTTCATGTATCCAATAGAGTATAAATACAACAGACATTTGGTAGCCAGCAAGATCCCTTAAAATACACATGAAAAATCTCTCTAACAATCAGACATCTGGCATTATCCATTTTTCTCCTTGCAATTGCATTTCCATTTAAAGTCCCACACAGAGTTTTGTCCTAATGTAGTGCAACTTCATTTTTGAAAGCCTTTTGTTGATATTAATCACCCTCTCATACATTTCTGCGACTGTGTGTGTGTTTGATTTGTCAAAACATTTATTAGTATGCACCTTGATCAAGTGTATTCTAATAATTGTAATAACAGAAAAAAGTTATTACAGTTATTAGTATACACTTGATCGAAGCAATATTAATAATATATACAATTACTAAGCACAAAAAGTAGTATTTTATTGCAAGTATATCTCATGGAAATGAATGGAGTCTACAGTTGTTGATTTATCTCCTGGTTTGGTGCCCCGGGGATGTGTACCTCGGAGAAGGCACTGTGTTTGATTCTGGGCTGGTGAGAGGTAAGCAGTTTTCTTACAGAGTAGAAGAGCTGCTGTAGAAGCTGGTGGCGCAGGGGAAGGGTGTCACTCCTCAAGCAGTTGAATTTTAGGTAAGATAAGAAAACACATACAGTTGTAGATTCTAAGACTATTTTCCTGAAACTCACCATGCCCACTCACCCTTGGAAGGCTTTTGAGAACCCTGAGGGATACACATATGCCAGTTTGAAGAATACGTACCCAGTCTGCAAACACCTGCTCATTTTACAGATGAGGACATTGAGCCCTAGAGAAATGAAATCTATTCTGGTTTCAAATAGTGAATGAGTGGAGTGTCTGGGACTCGAGTCAAAGTCCCTGGACACGTATCTTGTGGCGCTCCCTTTTCTGCCCATAAGAGAAGCATTGTCACACTGCCAGTGAGCGATCACTTATGTCCTCTGTGACTCTAACTCACCCGCAGGTCTAGAATCATACTCACCATTCACATGTCTCCTAATCAGAGTACTCGGTCCCTTGTTCAACAAGAACTTCCTGTGATAACCCATTCATCATGATATGGAACTTAATTTGTCTCCAAGTATCTTGAAACTAATGGTTTCCCCACAGGAGCTAGGATTTCCTGTTTTCTTTTGTTTTTTTTTTTTAGATGGAGGAGGATTTTCATGCTAAAACACTCAGCTATATTAATCCAGATTAAATGAAACTGTCAACTGCTCTAGACAATCTTTCCTTACAAATTGCTGCACAATTATAAAAACAAACCCTAAAACTGTAAAACAGGTTGTGATTTGCCTCCAACTTTCTTGTGACGCATCCCATATATCCTTCATTGTGAAATTTACTTCTGTCTAGATACTGTACTTCCATCAATGCAACAACCTAAAACTGCAGTTTTTATAGCAGACATTAAAAAAATCAAGCTTGTGATCAGTAAACTCACCTGGACCTTTTCATAACCTTTTATCAAGCTAGATCATTATCATCTTCTATTTTGTAGTTGATAATAAATGAAACAAGTATAAAAATTGGGAATACCTTATTTTACATCTTTTCCTATTGAATGGTATGTTATTGTTATTGGTGTGTTGTGACACATGTTTTATGATTTGAAACTTTGTTATTGCTCTTGTTAATATTTATTCTTTATTTTTATTATTTAAATACTATGATGAATTTTCTGTTTCGTTTTAAGCATTGCCTGAAATTGATGATTTGTGTTTGCATCAACAGTATGCTGAGTGATACACAGATACCAGAAGTCTAAGAAACACAATCCTAATGCCTGCCTGCCCCCAAATAATAAACAGTATGGGCTATTCTGTCATCTTTAGGAAGTCTGAAATTTTCCTGACTGAAATTGCAGAATAAACAGTAACATTAGGAATAATTTCTTCCCATTTTTCTCAATATCACTTTAGCAAACTTTTAACATGGACTTAGACTTCCCAGGAAAAATCGTTTCCTCCTACCCCCACCCCTTTACTTCTGTTTGAGGAAATTGTGGGGGGTGGGGGGGGAGCTGAAAGCTCCTTCAGTTTTTCTGTTTTTTTCATCTAGTATGGAAGTTCTCAAGGTCTCCAAGACTTTTGCAAAGTTGCCTGTGAGGTCAAAACTTCTTTCATAATAACAACAATATATTTGCCTTTTTTACCATGCTGTATGGTACTACAGGACTAGTAGCAGCCATGGTTTCCCTCACAGTCATGCACTCACAGTTAAAACCATGCCCGCTTCACCTCAGAACGTCTTTGATAAAGCTATGAAAGTTCAAGTGCATGGTTATATTATATTTCAACAAGTACACTCTTTTTAACCTTCTGTGTGACAAAATGGGATGTACTCATGTAGTGCTTCTAGTCTTTACTGACCCAGAATGGTTGTCTCAAGGAAAAGCAAGTGAGGTGGTTTGTTTGCAAGCTGGACTTAGTCCATGGAACACCATTTGTACTTGAAAGAACACCTACAGAGTAACTGTGGTTCTTCAAACTTGGATATTCGACAGGCATTTTCACAAAAATGATTGATGTGACTCTATTATATTAAGGAAATCAACTGACAGCACTTGTTGACAATTAGGAAACTGGATATTTCAAGTGAAATCTTAGAATTTTGGAAAACTGGGGCGGCCACTGTGAGTGTGACAGGTACCCAATTCTTAAAGACTTTTCTAATGGGATCAGAGTGATATGAATAAACCTAGTTTTTGTTTTGTTTTGGAAAATGTATAATGAAAGTGTCACTATTTAAAACATCTAGGTAATTAGTGAACCAGTATTTTCCAAATTATTGAAACATAATTTTACTAACTCATGCCCAGGAGAAAGATCTATACAAATGGCAAGGTGAGAACAAAATGCAATATATATAGGTGATGTGTTACAGAATTGTACACTCGAAACCTATGTAATTTTACTAACCAATGTCACCCCAATGAATTTAATAAAAAATGGAAAGATTCATAAAAAACAGTTAATGTAACACAAAACAGAAGTCTATTAATATGGGCTCAGATTGCACATTGCAACTATCCTTCGAGTAACTGTCACTTGTTGAATTTTAACATAGTATCAAAGAAGCATATCCACAGTTATCCGAAAAGGTAATGAAAATACTCCTTCCTTTTCCAACTCATATTTGTAGGAAGCCAGGTTTTCTTCCTCTATTCCATTCAAAGTAATGTATTAAAAGAGTGAGGGTAGAAGCAGACATGAGCATGTAGATGTCTCCTATTATGTCAGACGTCACATAGATTGGCAAAATTATAAAACATTGCTACTTATCTCACAATGGTTATGGTTTGGAAAATATAGTTATTTTTCATAAAAATATGTTTTTTATGCTAACATGTAATGAATTTATTCTTTTTAAGTGAGTTGATAAATGTTTTAAAATTTCTCAGTTTTGATGTCTAATATAGTAAATATCAATAAATAGTACCCTTCTAAGCAAAAGCTCCTTAAAGTCTTCAATAGTTTTTAAGAAGATGAAGAGATCTTGAAATCAACATGTTTGAGAACACCATTCTAGAATGGTGGTTCTCAACCTTGACTGCACATTAGAATCATCTGGGGACCTTTATCCAATTCCCATGTTTGGGCCCCACCCTCAGAAATTCTGATTCATCAGTCCGGGTGTAGCCTGGATGAAAGGGTTTAGAAACCTGTCCTGGTGAATCCAATGTGTCGCCAGGGTCGAGAAGCACTGCCAGGGCCGGCGTGCCTGGCCATCACGTTGGGCTTAAGTACCCACAATCACACTGGGATTCAGGGTGCAGCTGCTCTCTCTCCAGAGTAGAAGGGTAACTGCAGCCCTTTTTGTTATTTCTCAGAAACTCTTGTTCTTTGTTGCTCCCGGACAACTATGTTTTTAAGTGGTTTATCTTTTTTCTCTCTTACTTGGGGTAGTATTTTCATAAATCATTCTGGTTTCCATTTGCTTGCACCTTTTCTGTTCACAGATGCATGCATTTATTTGATTAATTCTTTGAAATAAGCTCTTTCTTTGGTCTGGGGTTTAACTGATAAAAGATAAGAAGGTGGTTAGAAGTGACTGGAAATTAACTTGGGTATGCTAAGAAATTTCATAGGAGGGGTTTTGATTTGGTAAGTTTAGGGTGTAGGAATGAGAGACTAAGTTCTGCTCAGTGGCTGACAATTGCTTTATTTGAAGTTATTTATCACATAAGGTTTTGCCCAGATTCTTAAAGGCTATCAGAATTCGTGTTCTAATGACTCCCTGCCCCCACCCCCCAATGTCCTCCTTTGGACGCCCTAACTTTTAGTCATTCTAAACTGCTACAGTGTGGCACCACTTCCGATATTTAGCTACTAACCACTGCGAGAGTAATACCGTTCTTGCAAACATGGGTCTTATTTCTCTATAGACAGCATTGCCCTGTGCTCAAAACTCCAGACCAAAGTTGGTGAGGCTATTTCTTATGGCTCAGCCCTTTGTGATGCCTTGTACTGGCCACCAAGTGTCACTCTTGCTCTTTTTACTATTGAAAAAAAAATGTTAACTGACAAAAGGACCTTTAATCCCTGTCCTGATTCATAGATTCTGTTCTAACTGCAGTTCTCTTGTTTGACATCACTTTAGCAACTTAGGGTTGGCAGTTCGGGTCCTGCTGCTTGAGTTAATGGCATGAAGAGGAAATAGCAACAGTGCACTGATGTGATGGATGTGGGTTTTTGTGCCCCACTCACCTGGGCAAACTGGGTTGCCCAGCTCATTTCTCATCTAGGAGAAATCACTCTGACAGTTCTTCATGCAGGTGACTATTCAAGTTCATCACTTGTAGATTTTGCTGTTAATAAGAATAAAATGCTGGTTATTTATTGTAGCAGAACCATTCATTTTTAAGGGGTAAAAAAGGATTGTGAACTCAATGTTCTTATCTGTGTATGGTCAATTATTGAAGCAAATTATAGGACACACTATTGAGAAATAAATTTATTGTGATAAGGAAACACACTCTCCCAGAACCTCAGTGATAAATCCCATAGCATGTAGTATTTTAGTTAATTCTTTTGAGTTTTAGCCTCTAGATGTGGAGGGGAAGGAGGCATCAATGAAACTGGATGTTGATAATTACAGATTTTCATAGTTGATGTCAATACCAACTTGGTATCCATCTGGGTTAATAATGGGAAATATGCTTTTGATAAATATATATACACCAATTTTTCTAGGACGTACATTCCTAGTTCCA
The DNA here is from genome assembly GCA_004026885.1 of Lyroderma lyra. NCBI lineage: Eukaryota > Metazoa > Chordata > Mammalia > Chiroptera > Megadermatidae > Lyroderma > Lyroderma lyra. The sequence goes on along the minus strand of PVJL010006003.1, from coordinate 29,255 downwards.
TGGTCTATAGAAAGTAAGTGATATTGTTTTGAGCCCACTGTCAAGGAGTCAGTCACATTGTAATTTCTCACATTTATTCTTTGATCTTCTGAAATTCATAACACAGAGCTGGAAGTCCCAGTATTGGATCCAACGTGATCTCATATAATTCAGGGCTGTGATTAAGAGATTAGATTCTATGCTTACTGCAACTCGCTGGTTCCATAGAAGTTTCTCTTTACTGGGGCAGCTGAGGTGAATAAATTGAAACTAAGGACTAGGAGAAGATGGGGAACTATGCTTCCTGACACCCTCTTCCCCCAAATCCTCCTCAATAGGCATTAATTTTTAATATTATGTATACATCTTTTGGGTTGCTATAGTAAAGGAGGGATGAGCATACTCTAGCTAAGAGGCTGAGCATAAAATGTTGCTGGCCCTACGTTTTGGGATTTAACTTCTGTTTGTGGCCCATATTAATTTTATGACCATATGCAAGTATCTTAACCACTCTAAGACTTAGTTTGTATAGTATTAACCTGTTTGTTGAGATGTTCAGTTATATCCAAATGAATATTTCCATCTGCTGACTGCAGCGTTTCAAGTTCACTCCACAAGCTCAAGAAAAAGAGATGTACATTTTTTTATATTTTTGTGTTTTTCAAGAATGAATAACAATAGGAAATTTTTATACTTTAGTGTAATCATTTATTTTAATAAAATGCACCACCTTAACTGTATTTACTTAAAAATATAAATACTGTAATTATTATAAAATTGTTATTCAGTGTGTAATTGTTTCAAGGTCTTTTTACCATTTACAAGATTTTTAAATATGTTTTCCTGTGGCTTGCACTGTCAACAACAAAGATGTTTTTTGCAATTTGTATGCAATATTGTGTAACATTTTGTAATGAATTTTTTTGTCATCAATGCCATTAGATTTTAATTTATCTATACTTAAATCTAATTGATGCCACTTAGTATGGTTTGAGTATTTTTTTGCTAAAATTCAATATAATAGTAAACTTACTACCATATAATAAAAATTTAAAATAAAAATAATGTCATTTATATACAAAGGAACTCTAAATGTTATTATTAAATGCATAAAATAGCCAACATATCACCTTTTTATTATTTGTGGCCTTTTGACACATTTTGGAAAAAGAAAAATGAAATCAATTAATGCAGTGAAAGGGTGAAAGAGAAGACTAGTAGCACTAATTTTTCAGGGTAATTATTTCTAGGTTGTAATTAAAATGTGTGTGTATATATTTTTTTTGAGAGAGAGAGAGAGACGTATATAATAGGCACTTAATAAAAAGTGTAAATCATAGTTATTCTGTTATCACTGGTAGGATAGAATAAAGTGGGAAGTGAAATTTTGTTACTATAGCAACAAAGTAATTATAAAGATGGCAGAATCATCAGGGTTCTTAATATAACCCTGGAGAGTCTACAAAGGAAAAATTAAAGGCCATGGACATTCAATAAAAAGCATGTGTGGAAAAGTCAAAGGTGTCAATGAAAGCTTTGAAGGAATGCTTTGTCTCCTAATGTTTCAAGGTTAATATGACTCTGAACTAATACCAGGACAGACTCTAAGGGGTGCAGAGGGCAGATCACTAGCACCCATCCCTACCACCTTTTAGTGCCTCCAGGGCAGTTATGAGGTTTAGAAACAAGCATAGCTAGGAGGCTTAAATAGAAGGCTGCTTGGAGCTGAGATAACCTATAGATGAAAAACATACAAGATCTTAATAATCTTTATCAACAGCAGCCTGGGAAACACATGGGAATGAATTCTAAGGGTATTTGAACAGAGGGATGAGATACAAGTCACAAATGGCCAGACTTTGCTATGGGAATACCATGAAGCACTCAAGATTTCATGGCTAATTCCAGCACTTGGAAGTCATATTTATCATCTACAACACTGGTGAATCTAAGAATAAACTCAATGATGGCCTAGATTTTTAAAGAGATTTTTTAAAAACTAAAATTATCCTGGAATACCATTAAAGGTATGAGTTTGAAGACTTGGGGAAATGGAAATGTTGAAATGATCTATTTGCAACCTGCAAAGGCACTTTTTCACCATACTCTCTGGGACAGCCTAGAGAATGTTCTCCTATACCAAGTGATTAATACATGCATTACTCTTCGACAATACAAAAAAATTATTAGTTTTTAATTATAGTATTTTAAACCTGTAAAACTTCCCTCTTGAGTACTCTTGTAAGTTTTTTAAATACCATTTGTTAGAATATTTAGCAAAACAAACTGTGCAAATAATATTATAAAACATGGAAATTATTTAGAATAAGACACAGACTAAGATAAGAACTCATGGTCATAGTTAGGATCTAAATCAACTGCCTTATGTAACAAGAAGATATTATAATGCTAGTTTTTGAATTTTTATTAAATTTATTGAGGTGGCATGGGTTAGTAAAATTATATAGGTTTCAATTTCTATAATACATCATCTATATATTGCATTGTGTGCTCATCACCCGGAGCCAGTTATTCTTCCATCACCGTATATTTGATCCCGTTTTCCCTCTTCGGCCACCTTCCTTCACCTCTTACCCTCAGGTAAAACTAAACTCTTGTCTGTGTCTGTAAGTTTTTGTTTCTTGGTTTGTTTGTTTCAGTTTTATATCCCACATATGGGAGAAGTCATGCGATTCTCAACTTCTTCTATCTGTCTTAGCCTGATAATCTCAAAATCCATCCACATTTGTCGCACATGGCAGTATTTCATCTTTTCTTACAGCTGAGTTATATTCCATTGTGTGTATGTACCACAGCTTCTTTATCCAGTCATCTGTCACAGGGCACTTTGGTTGTTTCCATGTCTTGGCCACCATGAAGAGTACTGCAATGAACATTGGGGTACATATATTTTTGCAGACAACAGACTTCAGATTTTTGGGGTAGATATACAGAAGAGGGATTGCTGGGTCATATGGAAATTCTATTCTTAGTTTTTGAGGTACCTCTATACTATACTCTGTAGTGGCTGTACCAATTTACATTCCCACCAGCAGTATATGAGGGTTCCCTTTCCTCTACAGCCTTTCCAACACTTGTTATTCCTTGTCTTGTTGATAACAGCCATTCTCACAGGTGTGAGGTGGTATCTCATTGTGGTTTTGATTTGCATTTTCCTAATTGTTAGTGAAGTTGAGAATTTTTTAAAATATGTCTGTTAACTTTATATCTTCTTGGAAGAAGTGGCTGTCTAGGTCCTCTGCCCATTTTTAAATTGTATTGTTTATTTTTTTTGTTGTGAAGTTGTATGAGTTCTTTACGTATTTTGGATATTAGCCCCTTATCGGAGGTGTTGTTTACAAATATCTTCTTCCATTTGGTTGGCTGTCTCTTTGACTTGTTGATAGTTTCTTTTGCTGTGCAGAAGCTTTTTTGTTTGATATAGTCCCATTCATTTACTTTTGCTTTTACTTTCCTTGCTTTTGAGGTCAAATTTATAAAATCCTCTCTGAACCCCAAGTCCATGAATTTAGTACCTATGCTTTCTTCTATGCAATTTATTGTTTCAGGTCTCATGTTTAGGTCTTTGATCCATTTTGAGTTAATTTTGGCATATGGTGACAGATAGCAGACTAGTTTCATTCTTCTGCATGTGGCTTTCCAATTTTGCCAGAACCATTTATTGAAGTGGCTTTTCCCCCCTCCATTGTGTGTTTTTGGCTCTTCTGTCAAAAATAATTTGCCCATATATATGTGAGTTTATTTCTGGATTCTTAATTCTATTCCACTGGTCTGTGCATCTATTTTTCTGTCAATACCATGCTGTTTTGGTTATTGTCATTTTGTAATATAAATTTTTATAATTTTAGTCTTTATAATAAGGAATTATAAATTAATTCCTTAGTAATGTCATTTGGTAACTTGAAATTAAATATATATTTCATATTGTAAAAGCCATCTTTATTTAGATTTGTCACTAAAAATTAAAAGAATCCTATGAAAGCTCTATTCTTTTCTTTGTATTTAATATAATACTGCTTAATAATTCTATATCAGTTTGCTTACCAAAAGTATTTTAGTATATTATTCAAATGTTATATTATACCTTTGTTTTCAAATGTATAAACATATGGTTATAATTGAATTAATATTCATAAAGAAAATTCTTATGCAATTTACACAAACAATGTGCAGTATGATAACATATCGACCCACACTGTGCTGAGTGTTCAGCAGTTTTTTACTAAAAATGGCATGATCCCCATACCCCACCCTCCCTATTTATTCAATCTCACCCTGAGCAACATTTCTTTTTTGTGTCTCCAGATGAAAAATGTCCTCAAATGAAATTGTGTCACTGATGTGGAAGAGGTGAAACAAAAAACAGCAGAAGCCCTAAAAGATACCAAACTCAATGAGTTTGAAAACTGTTTTCGGCAATGAAAAAAGCATCTCAATAGGTGTATTAAGTGGAGAGTATTCTGAAGGTGAATAAAGATTAAACATGTAAGAATAAAGACACAATTTTTTTATAAATCAATTCTGGAATTATTTGGGTCCCTTCTCATATATACTGCACAGACTGCGTAGGAAAACTGAAGGTTTTAGAGTAAGACCTTGTCATCCTTTTCCAACAACTTTTATCAACTTCAAAAGAGCTCCTGGCTTGTTACCGGGTCCTGGGAGAGACTGAATGAATGACTGTGAGTCACCAAGTGAGTATGTGACCTCAACTGCCAATCATGAACTGATGTTATCTAACCCATTGTACCATAAAATTGGACATGCATAGAAACACTCTATTTTAAAATGCAAGTTAAATATAGGGACCTGGTATGAGCAGGTCCAAAAGGCAAAAGTTAACTGTGTGATCAGGTGACTCAGACTCCCATGGCACCTGCTGCTCATGCTTCACTACTTCTCCTTCAACTGTGACTTTATGATTGGTTCTCTCTGGCTGGATAAAGAAACAGGGAAAGTATGGGCCTGATTCTAGGTTATCTGCCTTGTGTGTTAGGAAAAACAGCTACTATATTGTCTGTGCTCTTCCAAGGTGTGCTGGTGGGGAAGGTGGGCAGTGGTGAAGGGAAATTCCTGCCATGAGCAAAACTTAGGGTGGTGCATCTATTGTCCATTTGGCACTAAAGGAAAGATAGCATCAGGTGCAAATTTACATTGACTCGTGGACAGAAGCTTATACTTTGACCTGCTCTTAGGAATTGGAGCAAATTGAAAAATTACTGAGGAAGAGTTCTGGGGAAAAGAGATGTGGCTGTTTCTCTCAAAATATATGAAGGCATAGAGTATGAAGATATTCATGTCCCAGCTAAATGTGTACCAGAGGGCAAACACTTTAGAGGAGACCATCAATAATCAGGGTGACAAGGGAACTCATTTTCTAGATGGCAACCTCTTTCTCCAGCCACCTTGACACCTACTTAATAAATCCATGCACAACATGGGCATAGCAGCTGGCATTGAGGCTACTAGTTTTTTTCTTACCTAGGCTGACTGGCTACTGCTGTACTGAGGGCACAGCCTTCTAGAACATTGGTTCTCAAGTGTTGGTACCTCAGGGGTATGTGCTGGGTTGTTCAGGGGTACACAGAAAATAAGCAGTAATGGTGAAAAAACGAGTAAAGAAAAAAATGCAAAATGTTAGGTATGGAACAATGAATGTGAAGTCTGAATCACCGTTAATGGAGACACTTCAAAATTAGATCACATTAGTGAATGATGAGTGGGGAGGGCGTGGCTATGAACCCTCCCCCACACCTCTCTCCTACCAATTATTACACACAGTTTCAGAACAATCCATATTTGATGTTTCTAGAACTTCCTCAAACATATAAATACATCCATAGCCAGGCTGTTTGATCAATTTAGTTATTGACTGAGTAAAAGTGTGTTGTCTTTAATCATGATTCTTTTTAAGTCATTTTTAAAAATTTAATATTTAATATAGTTTTACTACTATCAATTATTATTATCAGTGATTTTTAAGTGTGTCAGTTAAAGATCAGTGGTTGAACACAAAACTTGATGTGGATTATAACCTGCCACCAAGTATTTCTCAACATGTGTCTGTAGGCACAAGTACACCCACACTGGGAGATAGTAAGGTGCGTGCCTCACATACTACACAGAAGAAAAGGAAACACTTTGAAGAGTATATTAAAATTGGGTTTTCATTTGTAGGGGATGAGGACTGTTCTAAGCCTTTGTGTGTTGTGTGTGGGAAGACATTATCCAAAGGTTGCATGAAACCCTCTAGTCATGCAACATTGAGAAACTAAGCAAAGAAATACATTATTTTTGGTGCTTTGAAAAGCATCCAACTATTACTTCACTCATGATGTCTGGAAAAAGACAATGAGAATGCAGTTGAGGCTTCATACTTGTATTGCTGATTGCTAAATGTGATAAAAACCACACCATAGTCTAAGATTTAATTTCCCCTTGTATTAAGAATACCTTTATTTGTATGTATAGGGAAGAACATGTCCCCAAAATCAATACTATCTCTTTTTCAAACAATATAATGTCTCGATGAGTTCAGGAAATGTCTTATGTCATTGAAACTGTAGTTTTAGATAGAATTTTAAAAAGTAAATTCTTTTCCATCCAGGTTGATGAAAGTGTAGATGTTGCTGATTTACGTATTTTGCTCATCATTGTGAGGTACCTGGTAGAAATGAAATTGAGGAAAACCGGTTCCTTTATCACCCATTGACAGAGCATACCACAGGGGAAGATATTTTGATGCAATCAATGGTTATTTCATTGAAAAGGACATTAGTTGGTCAAATTGTTAGAGCACTGTGTAAAGAAATGAATAGTATTCACAGCACATTCCTTTTGCTGTGGAATGTGCTGTGAGGTGGCTGTCGCATGGCAAAGTACTTACACAGATATATGAACATGAAGTCCAGGTATTTTTTGAATACTGTCGTTTCCCTCTTGCTCCAAAGTATCAGGACAGGATCAACTTCAAAGTCTTGTGTATTTATTAGATATTTTCTAGAAATAAACAAACTCAACTTGGTACTTCAAAACAGTTCAATCACTATATTCAAAGTAACCAAAAAATGGAGTCAGCGATTTAAAAACTGGACTTCCGAAAAGTGTGTACTGAAAAAGGTCAGCCTGAAGTTTTTCAAATTCTGCACAAGTTCTTATCTGTGAATGACTGGCACCTATCCCAAAACATGAAAGAGAATATTGTAAGTCACTTGGAAGGTCTTAAAGTGTCATTTTGTAAGTACTTCCCTCAACGTGGAAAAGAAAACAACTGGATTGCAGATCCCTTCAATGAAGAATTCTTCAAAGAAGCTAAACTATCAATTAATGAAAAAGAGCAATTAATTGAACTTTCAACTGATTTGTCTTTAAATTCTGATTTTAAAAGAAAGCATCTTATTACCGTCAGGGTAGATGCCAGTGAGGAATACAAACACCTCAGTGAGAGGCACTCAGATACCTCTTGCCATTTACTAATACTGAACTAGTGACAAGAACTTCTTTGTGTACCTTCATAAAATGTAAGTATTGTAACAAGCTTAATGCAAGTCTGGATTTAAAACTGTATCTTGCATCTTTTAAGCCTGATTTCAAGAAACTAAGTGCATCAAAATAAGCTCAATGATCTTACTAACAATGATTCAATCAGATAGTGATTTGCATAACAATTAGTACTTTTCAGATAACACAAATAAATATTATTAATAAAGTAAAAGTTTGTTATATAGTTGATCATAATTATCAATATTAAACTGTGTTATGAATATTATAAAATTAAATATATGGTTTGTACTTTTACCATAGTAATTTTTCTTTCCTATTACCTCACTTTTGTTCAGATAGGCACTGAACAAAAGTGTCAGTATTTAAAAACAGTTGTTTTAAAAACAAGGGGTATAATTTATAGAAATGGGTTTAAAAGGGGTACACAAGAGGACAAAAGTTGGGAACCACTGGTCTAAAATCAGAAGTTGATGCCGAACCCCCATGTGGTACCATTTACCTGGAGTCCAGCTGGCCACATAGTGGCAGATCAATTTCACTACTTCCATCATGCAGAATACATCACTTTGTCATTATAGGGGAGACACATGTTTCACAAGGGATTTGCATTCTTCACCTGCGAGTTTTCTGATGGCCCTGTCACCTGTGACTAACAGAATGCCTGCTGTATTCATGCCAAGGGATCCCATGCATTGCTGTCTCTGACCAGGGAACACATTTTGTGGCAAAGGAAACGAAGCAATGGGCTCATCCTTATGAAAGGCATTGGTCTTACCCTACCCACCACCCTGTAGTAGCTGGCTTAATAGAATGGTGGAGTGCTTGGTAGAGACTCAGTAGAATGGCGTATCCTGGAGGCTTGGAGAGCTGTCCTGTAGGATGAGATTCTTGCCTTAAACTAACACCAACTACGTGGTGCTTGCTCCACAGTTAAAATACATCAATGCAAGGGAGAAAATTGCAGTATTCCCCCTCACTATTATCCCTAATAACTAACTTGAATTACTTTTTTTGTTTTAAGTCCTCACGAATGGTTAGAGATACTAGTCCCCAAGGAGGGAGTCCTTCCACAAGGGAATGTAGTCCTAGCTCTGATGAGCTGAAAATAGGACTATGCCGTGGCTATTTGGGGATGTTCAGCTGGTGAACCAACAGGCAGATAAATGGGTCACTGCATGGGCTGGAGTCACTGATCCAAGTTAATTTTTAAGGAGAATTGTTTCTGCTTTGGAATAGGGGGCAAAGAAGATTATGTTTAGAACCCATGAGAATGACTAGAGTGCATCTTAATATTCCTTTACCCAGGAGTATAGCTCAATGGAAAACACTTGTAATACAATAATGATATGACTATTAAGTATACAGATTTTACAGGAATGAATTTTTTGGTCACTTCTCTTTATAAAGAACTGCGTCTAGCTGAAGTGCTGACAGAAGTCGGGGAAACCATGTAATGGATGATAGAAAAAAGCAGATATAATTACCAACTCAGAGACTGGCACCAGTTGCAGAGTTAGGAGGTGTAATTACTTAATTATTTTTCCTACTTCCAATCCCTTGTCTTATACAAAGAACACTGATAATACTACCACTTTAGATTTCAGATAGGAGTATGACCTAATTAACTCACTTTGTGTTAATATTGGAGCTGAAGGACATGTGTGTCCCTTATATTGGGGACATAAACTTTTCACCCATTTGAAGAATCAGATGGACTAAGATGAGTGAAGAGATGAACTTTGCTGTCTACCTTCCATTTGACATGTCAGAGTTATCTCCCTCCTCTTCATCCTTCTCTATATGGATTATATAAAACCCATCTTAGCCTCTGGCTTCCAGTTGAGTCTGGCCAACAGGAATCCCCAGTAAGAGATTGGAGAAAGAGAGATATAAGTGTATAATATTTATTCCCCTACCCTTATCCTTGCAGAAGGGAGCCTCTGGCTAGCTGGTTCCTTTTCCTATTGCTCTCTGGACTCATTCTGCATGACTGACTTGTTTGAGTGCAAATAAGTAATCTCTTCCTTCACTAGGGACCCAGGCTTGGAAACAGTGCCACTCTTACAAACTCTGTGGTACTCCATATCTTTCATGTTGTTTTTACAGGCTGCCTTGCCTTTGAACCTGGTCTTTTTACAACTCCCCCTCAAATTATTCTAATGATGCCATCACTAGCCTGTTGGTACCCTGATAGATACTATGGGTGTTATTATGCATGCTTGTATGCTGATGAGAAAGAGCTAGCAGAGAGAGAAAACTTGATACAGAAGAAAGAAAAAGGTTGTTAATGGATAAGAGGTGAGGAGCAGGGACAGGCTTGGTCTTAATGAAGAGCTGGCAAAATTAATCCATTGTAGCAGGAAGGAGGGAAAAATATATGAGCAGAAAGTCAGGCAGTTTGATGGATTTGTTTTTAGTCAGGGTTTAGAAGCTATTTTCTGGTTGCTTTTATTTTCTCAGGGAATTAATAAATGTAGGTTTGTTATCAAAGACTTCTTAAACAGAAGAATATCAACAGCACTAGTCAGTCATAAAGGAAAAAAATGAACTTGAACATCATTAAAATTAAGAATGTTCATCAGAAGTCACCCAAAGAAGATATCACACACACACACACACACATGCATATTTAATATATATATTAAAGGATACATATCCAGGACATATGAAGAACTATAAATAAATAAGAAAAAAACAAATGGCCCAATGAAAAAGAAGGGCAGAATAATTGAACTGGTACTTGGTGTAATGGCTCACCACATGTGGAAAAGTACTCAAAATCATTATTTATCTGAGAAATGCCAATTAACACTATGGTGAAATACTGCTACACTCAAATAATAATGGCTAAAATGTAAAAGACTGACAATAACCAGTGTGGATGGGGAGTTGGACTTAACCTAGTGGAGTTTAGTCAGTATAGCATTACAGAGGGATAGAGGCAAGGGAATTGAGGTGTTGGACCTAGGTGTAATGGAAGCATGGAATCTAGGTGAGTGAAGTAGGAAATGAGTACACCAAGAGGGTGATGGGGGCTGAAAAGATCAGTGGTGGGACTGCATGTGCCTGAAGAATTTTTGGAGTCTTCACTCACTGCATGTGCTTAGGATTAAGAACTCTCCATGAATTGCATCTCAGAGAGACAGACATTGAATCCGGTATTTTCAGGATGTATAGGAGGAGCCATCCACAGAATACTTTCTTACCCTTGAGGATACTTTTGTTCCCATTGAGTAGACGCATGCCTTTACAATGTCAGTTAGTTGGTGTAAACACAGCATTCATCTTTTTGTATGATCTTATGTTTATGTAAGTTAAATATAAGGAAATAAGCTATGCAGTAACTTCTTCACGATGAAAGTGTGACAAGCTAATGGGAGATGACTTTTGGAATGGCCTAACTGTCTTCAGTATTCATTTCATATGAACATAAACATTCAACTGGTGCTAAAAAGTGAGAGAATAATTTATATAATAAAGAGAGAACTACTTTAATTATTGTTCTGAAGAGATTCTCAGGGTTGTTAGACAAGCTGCCAGGCTAACATATTGGCTTTTAAATTATTTCATTCATTCGGCCAGGAAAATGGTTTTATGTGTTTTTACTTCCCTGAATACAATAAAAAATGAAAGATAGCCAGCCTGGCTCATGAATACATAATGAACAGAGAGTAGAAGAAATGAGTCTGGTAGCACCTCAAAGAATAAATTAACAATAAACTATAATATTTTCTCATTAACTTTCTGCTGTCTGTGAGACATAGAGAATAAAGACAGCCTCCCATCACCTCATCAGAAAAGTAAGAGGTTTCCATTTTCCTTACCTGGCCTACACATGTGGAAAATGCTTTGCCTGAATGTTTACTATGGTGGAGAGATCCTGAAGCCTGACCTGCACAAGTGTGGAAGGAAGACAGTGCCATGTGCAGCTGAAGAAACAAATCTACAACTCATTCGAGGGGACTCTGTAATTTGGAAGAGCAGGACCTAGCTGATCAGAACAGATGGCTCCAAATGAACTAGAACTAATGTAAGGGAGTTTAAATAAAAGCCTGTGGGAACTCTCAAGGAGATAAAACTAGAGCATTAAAAGTACTTAGGGAACAAGATGCCATCTTTTCTGCATTTGAAAACTTAATAAATGAAGTTAAGGAAAGGACGATTTTTCTTGAGCACAGAATTAGTACTTTCAAAGAAAATCCCAAAAGAGAGAGCTAAAACCCAGAGGTAGCTCTCATGTTGAAAATGATATAAGGTCTGGAAGATAGTTCCAGAATTATTCTGGATATTCTGATTTCTAAGGATCAAGAAAAATTCTTAGTATTATAGATTTCTGCAGGAAAAAAAAGATGATATTCACATGTATAAAATGCCAAATACCTTAGGATATCTTGCCAGCACCCCTAGAAATGAGAAGGCAATGGAAAAATTGTGTGGATTATTGAAAGTAAAAAACCGTGATCCAAGCACTCAGTTTCTAGTCAATACATCATTTATCATTCATCGATGAGGACAGTATGGTGAGCAGAATTGTAAAGACGGGCCCCCAGCATTCCTCCCCAGTTAGTCACACACGAATCTGGAAGTGACTTTGCAGATAGAATGAAAGGCACAAGTTAGTTGACCTTACGATATGAAGGTTATCCACATGGGGCTGACCATTCAGCAGCACCCTTGAGAAGGAGAACGTTTTCTCTCAATGGTCATAGAAGATGAAATCAGAGATTCACAATTTTGCTGGGTTTGAAGATGGAGAGATCCACGTGCCAGAGAATGTGGGCAGCCTTTGGGAGCTGAGAGTGGCCTCTGGCTGATAGCCAGCAGTGAAATGAGTAACCCTATTCTATAACTGCAAGGAACTGAATTTGGCCATCTGTTTATTTACTTTCAGTTACAGTTGACATTCAGTATTATTTTATATGATTTTCATATGTACAGCATAGTGGTTAGACATTTATGTAATTTAGGCAGTGACCCTGATTAGTCTAGTACACCCTTGGTACTATACTCATGCATAGATGTTACAACGTTATTGACAGTATTCTCTATGCTGCACTTTACATAATGATTTTGTAACTACCAATTTAAATTTCTTAATTCCTTCACCTTTTTAACCAAGCTCCCCATCCCTTCTTTCTCTAGGAACTCTCAGTTTGTTCTCTGTATCTATAAGTTTATTTCTGTTTTCTTTTTTCCCCCCCTTTATTTTGTTCTTTAGATTCTACATACCAGTGAGATTATATTGTATTTGTTTTTCTCAGTCTGACATATTTCACTTAGTATAATACTCTTTGGGTCCATTCATATTGCTACAAATGGTAAAATTTTATTCTTTTTTATGGTCAAGTAATATTCTATTATATATATACTACTTCTTTTATTCCCCTTTTATTCATTTATTTATATTGTCCATTGTTTTTAATTTATTTTTATTTTTTTATTGTTAGACTTATTGGGGTGACATTGGTTAGGAAGAATTACATAGGTTCCAGGTATACAATTCTATAGTGCATTGTCAACTCATTGTACCACTTCTTCTTTATCCAATCATATATTGACGAGTACTTAGGTTGCCTCCATATCTTGGCTTTCGTAAATAGTGCTGCAATGAACATACAGATGCATATATATTTTTGAATTAGTGTTTTGGATTTCTTTGGATAAATGCCCAGAAGGAGAACTGCTGGGTCATAAGGTAGTTCTGTTTTCAATTCTTTGAAGAACATTCAAACAATTTTTTATAGTGGCTGTACCAATTCGCAATTCTACCAACAGTGTACCAGGGTTCCCTTTTCTCTGCATTCTTGCCAACACTTGTTGTTTGTTGATTTATTAATGATAGCAATCCTGACAGGTATGAGGTGATATCTCATTATGGTTTTAATTTACATTTCTCTGATGATTAGTGATGTTGAGCAGATTTTCATTTGTCTATTGGCCATCTGTATGTTCTCCTTGGAGAAATGTCGATTCAGATCCTCTGACCATTTTTTAATTGAATTGTTTGGTTTCTTGGTATTGAGTTGTATGAGTTTTTTAATACATTTTGGATATTAACCCCTTATGAGATGGATCATTGGTGAACATTCAGTGGACTGTCTTTTCATTTTTCGTGTTTTCCTTTGTTGTGCAAAACCTTTTTACTGTGGTGCAATCCCATTTGTTTATTTTTTCTTTTGTTTTCCTTTCCTGAGGTAATATGTCAGAAATAAATATTACTAAGAGCAACGTCAGAGAGTTTACTGCCTATGTTTTCTTTTAGGAGTTTTATGGCATTTAAGTCTTTAATCCATTTTGAGTTTATTCTTGTACATGGTATAAGAAAGTGATCTAGTTTTACTTTTTTGCATGTGTCTGCTCAGTTTTTCCAACAGCATTTATTGAAAAGACTGTCTTTACCCCATTATATATTCTTGGCTTCTTTGTCATGGACTAATTAATTGTATAGGCATGGGTTTATTTCTGGGATCTCTATTCTATTGCATTATCTCTGTCTGTTTTAATGCCAGTATCATACTGTTTTGATTACTATAGCCCTGTAGTATAGTTTGATACCAGGTAGTGTGATACCTCCCACTTTGTTCATCTTTCTCAGGATTACTGTGGCTTTTGGGGGTCTTTCCTGGTTTCATATAAATTTTAGAATTGTTTATTCTAGTTTTGTGAAAAAATGCCATTGGTATTTTGATAGAGATTTCATTGAATAATTGTATTGCTTTGGGTAGAGGATGGCTATTGCTTGTTTGGGGTTTTTGGACCTTATATTTTGGGAAAGTTCACAGTGAGAGCCAAGGCAGGGTGCTTGTATAGAGGAACAGCTGACGGAGGCTCAGGCTGGGCAAGTGAATTGGGTGGGGGAAAGATCTCTGGAAATCACCAGGGTGGGGTGAATAGTGTTAGCCAGGTTAATGGAGAGGTCATATTTGGTGCCTGTCTGTGCCTGATGACTGGGTGCAGGGAGGGCTCAACAAAGGAAGAATGGTACTTCCTAACTCTTCTATCCCCTGAAAGAGTTGCCCCAACCTCTGCCCCTTCAGCCCTTACCCTGAATTTAATCAGTTTATATCTTACCTATATGTCTCTGGTTCTTTTCAAGCTGCTGCCCCTGAGCTGGAACTGTGAGCAAGTGACTTTGTGAGTGAGTGAGTCTGTGCATGGTCTTCCTAATAGAAGTGCCTCAGTCTCTAGTAACCCTTCATTGTTTGTTTTTGTTTTTATACATCCCTACTGTTTTTTATAGGCTGATGTTGTGGGAACTCTTCTTGGCAGTGATGGCCTGGGTTGGGGAGCTCAGTGTGAGGCTGGGATCTCTTGATCCTCAGGAGAGACCTCCACAGCCAAAATATCCCTCCAAATTTCTAGCAGTCATACCATGGGTGTGTGACTTGCTAGTTCTGAGTATTGGTTCCTCCTACAGTCTCAATGTGGCTTCTTCTTTATATCTTTAGTTATAGGACTTCTGCTCATCTATACTTCAGATGGTTCTCAATTATGGTTGTTTTATAATTTCATTGCAATTTTTATGTGGTTGTGGGAGGAAGTGAGCACAGTTTACCTACTTGTCATCTTTACTAGAACTCTGATTATACTGTTTTCTTTAGTTGCCCCATCAATTTATGATTCTATCAACAATGCACAAGCGTTCCTTTTTCTCTACATTCACACCAGCATTTGTTATCTCTTGTGTTTTTTATTATTGCCATTTTAACAGGCATAAGGTGATACCTCATTGTGGTTTTATAAATTGTAAGGTTTATGTTTACTTGTTGTGTAGTAATAGAAAATTAATACAAAGATATTTTGAAACATATATTTTCAGAAAGCATACTATCCCATACTCTATCTTGAAGGAAACCCTGGACTCTCATTAAATTAAAACAGAAATCTCAAGATAGAGGATAGGAAATGGAGAGCAAACAGGAATGAGTAATGAGCCTTTCATTATAAGTAATTACATGTATATGAAAATGATTGAAATTTGTAAGATGAAGGTTGATGTAAATGCTAATGAGTTAGCCTAGTACTTAAAATTCTCAATTATTTCTACAAAACCCAGGATTGAAATGGATTAATGGTAAAATATAAGTATCTCTTCCTAAATGTTTTATCTTTCAGTGAGGATAGGGATTAGGGAGCAGAGGTAAAAGTCAATTATGACTTTTGTTGAGAAGTGAAGGTAGAATGAAAAGAAAGTTTACTCATTAAGTAAAAGTAAGGAAAGGAGAAAAGAAGAAACCACTAAGTTTATTAAATAGTAAAAGTAAAATAAGATGAAAAAAATAAAACCATTTATATTAGTTGTTGCGATAAGTGGCAAACACTGAATTCTCCTGTTTGAATTCCTCTATCAAAAGACAGAAATTGTCAGGTTGGTTTAAAAATCCAGTACTTATATTATTTTTGTGAAATACCCTTAAGACAAAATGATAAAGAAATGTCAAAGAATAAAATATGAATCAACGATATATAAGGCAAATGCAAACTGAAAGAAAATAGAAATATATCAGATATGATAAAAGACCTTTAAAGCCTAAAGCACTTAATGAGACAGAGATGTTATGTGGTGATAAAAGTTACAGTCTACCAAGAAGATAAAACAATCACAAACTTTAATCACCAAATAAGAACTACTGGGTGTATAAAGCAAAAATTCCTCAAAATACAAAGAAATAAAAATAAAAACAAAATGATACCTCTTAATAATGTCTCTCAGAATTTAATGAATCAAGGAGGTAGAAGATTTAAAATGATACAACCAACATAAATATGTATCTCTATTTTATAGCTATTTGGAGAGAAAAGAACATGGTATAGATGCAAATCTTTGTACAGTATAATAAAATATACTTTGCTTTTTTATGCTTATGGAACTTTTTTTAAAAAACCAGTCATGTACATGGACAAATAAAGTTTAATAAATTCTAAAATGTAGAACTTTTATAGGCTATATTCCTTAATAATAATCCAGTAAAGCCAACCATTAAAAATTTAACTATATGAAAAGTAAGTATTTACTACTAAAGATGTCTGCATCAAAGAGGAAATTAAAACTGAAATAGAATATTCTCTACAAATTTTCAGAAATGAGAAAAAATTTCTAACCAAGATTGGTAGAACATAACTAAGGCTGCACAAAGGAAATATTGTGTCCTTAAAACACTATTAATTAGAAAGGAGAGGCTGAAAATAAACGAATGTTATCTAAAGTTTAAAAATCTTTCCATTTCAGGGATAGCACAACTTCATCACAGTATATATGTGTGTGTGTGTGTGTGTGTGTGTGTGTGTGTGTGTATTCTTTGATTTACTAATATTTTGTTTAGAATATTCATATGTATTTTATTATTAAAGTATCCCAATAATTTTAATTTTTATAGTATTTGTCAGATTTTGATATCAGATTTATACTTGTCTTATAAAATAAGTTGGGTTGGACTTTTTTCCCTTTGGAAGAGTTTGTTTAAGCTTGTTATTATTATTACTACTATAAATATTTCTATGAAATACAATGTTTAGTAGCACCTGACTAAAAATCTAGGCTTGCTGCTCTCTTTGTGGCAAAGAATATTAACTATAGATTCAATTTCTCAAACAGCTAATGATTTTTTATTTCCTCTTGAGTTGGTTTGGTAACATGTTTCTAGAAATGTGTGCATTTCATCTAAGTTTTCAAATGTATTGATATAAAGTTGTTCATGGTATGCTCTCATCTTTTTAACCTATGTTCTGTCTATAATTCTATCTTCCTTTTCATTCCTAATATTGTTCATTTATGCTTCCTCTTTTTTACCTTGACTAAACTTGACAGAGTTTTTAAAAATGAAATTTTTAAAAATACCAACTTTGATTTTGTTGATTTTTTCTACTGTATGTTTATATTTAATTTTGTTTATTTCTGATCTTTTTTTATTGTTCTATTCCTTCTACTTCATTTGGATTGTTTCTGTTTTTCTTTCCCTAACTTCTGTTGTTTATATTTTTCTAATATAAGCAATGATGGGTTAATTTTTTTTCTCTAAGCACCACCTTAGCTATAGCTGCACCTACAGCCAATAGTATTTTTTAATGTTTTGCCATATTTGTACTCTTTCTCTCTCCTCCCATACAGACACACACACACACACACACACACACACACACGTACACACACATAAATAGCAATTCCTTATAATTCAACCATAAAATGTACAAATATATAATATCATGGGTCATAGAAAAATTTCTTAATTTTGTAATGATATTGGTCTAGTTGCCAAGAATACATCCAAAAGTCTAAGTTGGATGTTGAGTATATGCTCTTCATATAAGCTCATGTCCTTTTATAATGATTTTATTGTGATAAAAAATATTTTGCCTTGATTTTAGTTTTGCTGTTGAAATAATATATTGTTTTATTCACTTGGATTTTAGATCAGTTTTTGATTTTATATAAGAATGTTCCACAGCAACATTAACATCTTTTTGGCTTTGCATTACCTCCAATGGTAGCCTATAGTGAATATTCAAACAGTGGAACAGCCAGCAACCATTATTGGGGAGTATTTTAAAAAACAGTGTTCTAGTCTCCTAGCAAGATTAATAGTATTTCACAGAATCACATGTTCATGTTGCCAATTTAAGGGCTTATTTTGCTATAAAAACTTATTATCTTTTAGAATACTACTTTAAAAAGATTTGTATAAAGTACTGCATGCATGTAAATTTCTAAAGTTTTTTTGCAAGAATAACTCATTGTTGCATCAGACAGTGCCACAAAGCTACAGTTAAAACATGGTAGTGATTGCAAGCAAGATTGATTACATAGTGGTAACTTCTCTCCTCCATCCTCCAGCCAGGCAGCTGCTGTGTTTCTGGACCTTGCTTTTCACTTGATGTTTGTGGATCCCTTTGAACCAGTAAGTCTCTGTGTTGATTGAACCCTAAGCCTCACAATGGAATTGTACTTTTCCCACTTTTCTCAATTTTTCTACTAATTTTCTTGGGATTTGGGATTTGGAAAAACATGCACCTGTCTCTGGAAATGCAGCAAAGTAATTCCCACGTGGGTATACTACCTCCATATTTACCATTTGTGTATTCTTTTTTTCTACTTCCCTGACCTTCCTCCTGGGACTACTATTGCTTTGCCCTGGGGCATCTTTTAAATTTACAGGGTTCTCTAGTGAGAGGCTGCAGGTAAAGAAAATGTCTTTATTCATCCACTTCCTTAAAAAATAATACTGAGTATTCAGTTCTTGTTTTTTGGCTATGTCTTCATTTTAAGGCTATTATCACTCTCTCTTTGGACTTGTATTGCTATTGTTAGGAAATCACCTCCTCTTAGTGATGACTTCTCGGGGCAGAGAGTAATCAATCAGTTCTGCCTTGGACAGAATAGACTGTAGCAGAGCTATATTTGATTCAAAGAATTACTGTTGACTTTGGTTCATTCCCAGGAAAATGAGAAAAATCCCATGTTTCTGACTTTTATCTTCTTTTAAGGAGCAAGTGGTAGGAACCCAAAAGTTTGAACTCATTGTTAGGTACAAAATTCCAAGATTGTTGTTAATTAAAAAACAAACAAACAAAACAGAGCTAGTAAATGTCAGATTCAGATGTTTATAAGAAATTCTGTATTACTGTTTTTCTATAGCTATAGGTACTCATTTACATATGTTACAAAAAGGTTTCTATTCATCTTCATTTTAAATTCTGTGTTCCTTATTTCTATAGAGTGTATTAACAAAAGAAAAACTAGAATACATCTATCAAGATCAGAGAAAATATATAGCAAATGTTTAAATTTTTATGTAAATTATTATATTGTGTAAAATGTGAGTCCAAAGTCTGCTTGGTTTACTATGATTCTGCATCATAATAGTTAGTTAGACTTAGGAATAGCTAGAACATTACTATTCAATTATTAAAATACAAGTTGATCAACAAGCTAATAAAACTTAACCTTGTTAAGGCAATTTCTCTAAGTATAAATTAACTATCTATTTCAGTACTTTGTCAGTTACCAAAGATTACATTTTATATAAAGCATTCATTAAATTATAAATTAATAACATTTGCTGCATTAGTATAGCATGTTAGTCTTACTGCAACCCTATCATTGCATTTCAAAATAAATTACTGCTTTCTAGAAAGTACATTTTTTACATGTGTTAGCATTTGATATTCTGCAAAATGTCATTTACCCTATACTATATTTTTCACACTTACTGGGAAAGGGTATTTATCTATTTCTGTAGGGGTAAAAAATTGTTTTATTTTACTTTTATTCATTGGTGAAGAGAAGAATTAAATTTTTATGTGTAGCAGGTTTAGTGTTTATTTGTATGATTGGCCTGGTATCTAAAATGAAAATTACTAGTATAATGTGTTTTCTTTTTGTAAGATATGGATGACTTTAATCTATAAAAGTAGCAATAATCTTTATTACTTATAAAATTATGGAAACAGAATCAAGTAATTGTTCTTAGATCATAAAATAAAGTACAATAGCATTGATTTGTTATGCTTAGGCACACATTTATTTATTTTTACAATAAGTATTGAGAATCTATCTTCTTGCATGTACTGTGTTAAGTACTGGGGATATATAGCAGTAAATAAGTTAGAGAAGGCCTACTCTCATGGTGTTTGTGGTCTATCAAGAAAGTCAGGTAATGATCTAATATTAATTATTACACTTAGTATAGGTATGTCTTTTAGATATAGTACTAGAGTTACTAAATGATCTCAAATTCTACAAAACCATTTAGTAGGGATAAACTACGATGAGTTAACAGTAACAACAACAAATCATTCTTAGTGACTTAAAACAACAAACTTGTATTTCTCAGTTAAGCAAGGTATCTGAAGTTGTTGGCAAAGGGATCTGTTCGTTATAGTCTAATGGAGGCAAAACCATCTTACAATGCTGCCATTTCAACTGAGGTTATTTAAGGTCCAACTTAGTAGAGAAAGAAAGAACTAGAAATTTTTTTTTAATTGATTAATTAAATGCTTCTGCCCCAAAGTGACATATGTCATTTCTACTCACATTTTAAATAGCCATCCTAATTTCAATGGGGCAGAAATGTGTAATACTCTAGATACCCTGAAACAAAAGAGAACAGAATATTTGTTTGTGAACACTCATAATATTTCCCAGAGGCCATGGAACTGATCACCATATTTTCAGTTCGTTCTTCTGTTCACACGTGTACACACTCAGCACTCAACAATGGAGATAATCTTAAATTCTCATTTAATCATGGCATTAGGATCAGAGTCCAGAATCTATAAATGGTACAAAATATTCTTTGTATTAAAGAATAATGTGTTATGGTTGTTATATTCAGATATGGTTACTCTTGATTTAAGAACTCTGAAATAAAAACACAAGTTATCCTTCCCTCACTGCATGTGACATGCCAATGCATAAATGTGTAATAGTAGGACAAAGATAGGATAGCAGCAATAAATAACCCAAATTATGATGAGAAAAAATGGAAGGCACACATGGTTCATACCATTTCTGAAATCCCACTGGTATATATAGTAAGGACCATATACTCTGGGATTGAGGACTGCTCCCTAGTTAGGACCTGCACTTACTTTCAGGAGACGATAATTTGCTTGTTTTTCTCCATGACTCTTAGCTCTGTCCTCTTGAAGGGTCTCTCTCTCTCTCTCTCTCTCTCTCTCTTTTTCTTTTTCTTTTTCTGTTATACTATATGGCCAACTCTGAAATGGGCATTGGAAAATATGGGGACTTTGAAAGTTAATCAGATCTATTTGTATGTGTGAGAAATTTGGGTGACTGAGTCATTTTAGGTTTCATATAGTCATGCATTCCTGGTTCTCTTATCATTACAGTTTTTTCCAAAATTTAATAATATTCTTGTCTGTTTTATTCTAGCAATCTCTATCTGCCATAGCTACACCCTTCATTGTTTATAGGGCAAGGTTCCCCAAACTGCTACATGGACAAAATTGATCAAGCATGTATCTTTTTCTGCTTTTTGATTTAATAGAAGGTTCCTTGAGTCTACTGGTTTTGGTGCATATCTTATACTCTTTACCTGTAGTCATCTCTTCTAGTTGAAAAGTTACTATATCAGGACTTCCACTTATGGCCATGATGGAGAAACACAGACCAGATTTAACCTGCTTTAAACAACTATAAAATTGGGAAAATATGTAAGATGCCTCTTTTCAGACATTGGATATAAGGCAGCACAGAATCGTGATCACTGAGAAAAAGGAAACAAATGGGTTGGGTTCTATGTTGGCCCAGCTTTCTACCTGGAGGCACATTTGTCATGGTGCAGCAGGTACAGGATGCCTTACAAAATTGCTTCAGTGAGTTGAGAAGGTGGCGGTAAGAGTTCAGGGTGTTCGAGGTAGCTAGAAATTGTGGAAAAGATTTCTGGAGAGAAAAAAATGTCATCGGAAAGAGCTCTAGAAATCTGAGTATGAGTTCCCTAGACTCTTTAGCTGAATAACCATCTGTTTCTGCATAGAATGAAATTCTATATGTTCAAACAAGAGAGTAACTGTAACTGAGCTGTGAGCTGAACAGTTTCCAGAACACATCCAGAGCCACAGTAAGTAGCTCTTATTACTCACTCAGTAAATGCCTAAGAATAAAGGCTACTCTAGATGGTAACAAAGCTTAAAAACAAAATTTGAAAGGATTGAACTAAACAGCAAGTAACTTAAATGTCATTGAAGTTTATCATTATTAAAACAGTCTTTGAAAGATAGCATTGAGAAATTGAAAATAGAAACTATAGATTGAATCAAAATGCCCAATACATATGAGTACATAAAATACATGTAAGAGTTCTTTATATATGTGTGTGTGTATTCTAAATATGTAAAAATAACTTCTATAGCTCATAATAAGACAAATATCTTAATATAAGCCAAATATTTGAACGGACACTTCACAAAAGGGCATATATAAATGATCAGCAAGCATGTGAAACAATGTTCAACACCATTAGACATCAGAGAAATGCAAATTAAATTCACGATGAGATTCTACTACTACATACTAACTTGAATAACTAAATTTAAAAGACTGACTTCTCTTTCCATCACCATATACTTAGCTTCCCCTCCCTCCTCTCTCAACCCCTCCCCCTTCTCTCCCTTCTCCACTCATCCTCAAATAAACATTAAACTATTGATTGTGTCCATGGGTTATTTGTTTGTTCATTTCTCTTTTCTTTGTTGCTTTCAGTTTTACATTCCACATATGAGTGAAGTCATGTTTTTTCTGTCTGGCTCATTTCACTAAGCATGATGATCTCCAGGTCCATCCATGTTGTTGCAAATGGCAATATTTCATCTTTTCTTACAGCTGAGTAATATTCCATTGTGTATATGTACCACAGCTTCTTTATCCAGTCATCTGTCTCAGGGCACTTTGGTTGTTTCCATGTTTTGGCCACTGTGAACAGTGCCGCAATGAACATTGGGGTACATAAGTCTTTGCGGACAAACGTTTTCAAGTCTTTGGGTAGATCCCCAGAAGGGGGATTGCTGGGTCAAATGGGAGCTCCATTCCCAATTTTCTGAGGAACCTCCACACTGCCTTCCACAGTGGTTGTACCAGTTTGCATTAGGTGGTGAACTTATTATACAAGCTGACAATGCACTGTAGAATTGTATATCTGAAACCTATGTAATCCTTGCTAACAGATGTCACCCCAATAAGTCTAACAATAAAAATAAATTTTAAAAAAAGACTGACAACCCCAAATGTGGAGCGATTGAAACTATCACTAGTGAGAAGGTAAAATAAATGGTAGAACCATTGAAACTCTTTGGCAATTTACCCATAATGATAAACATGTACATATCATATGACCCAGCATTGTACATCTACATAGTTAGTTAAGGAAAATAAAAACATATGTTTACCAAAGACTTTTATATAATTATTCATAGCAGCTTTATTTATCATAGATGAAAACCTCATACCTTTCCATGATTCTGTGCATAAGCAAATTATAGTAGTTCATGCAACAATATACTACTTAGCAAAAACCGAGATGACTTTCTGATACATGTAACAACATAGGTAAATTTTTAAAATATTATGCTGGATGAAAGAAGTCAGACACAAAGAAGTACATACTGTGTGATTTTACTATATGAAAATTCTGAGGAAGACACATCTACTCTATAGCGATAGAAAGCAGATCAGTTGCTGATTGGGGCCAGGAGTGGAGAAAGATTGGGAAGGTACATGAAGGAAACCCTTTAGGGAGATGAACATGTTCTATATTTTGATTGGTTGTGTATGGTTGCCAAAACTCATCAGAATGTATACTTAACAATATAAATTTTTATTGTTTATAATTAAAGTTGATTTTTACAAATATGATTATCTCCTAAAGGCATAAGTAAAGTTTACCTTTTATTCTTCAAAATGAAGAAGTTTCCCTTTAACTCTGAAAGATTGAATATTTTGTGTTTTTTCTACTTCGTTCCACTTTTACTTTCAAACTAGCCAATTCTTATCGGAACTCCATTCTTCGTTGTTTAACCTTGTCAAATACTGCTTGAATTAGTTATTTTCTCACAATTCTGGAGCCCGGAAGACCAAGATAATGTGCTAGCAGAGTTGATTTCTCCTAAGACCTCTCTCTTTGGCTTGCAGATTGTACTGTTTTTGCTTTGTCCTCACCTGGTCTTTTCTCTGTGCATTGGTGCCTGGTGTCTCCCTCCTTCTCTCTTCTATAAGGATACCAGCCCTACTGGATTAGGACCTCATTCTTATGACCTCATTTAACCTTAATTACATTTTTAAAGGCCCTATATCCAATAGTCAAATTGGGTATTAAGGATTTAACATATGAATCTGGGGGACATATATTTTAGTCATAACATTCTACTCTCTGGTCCCCTAAAATTCATGTCCTTCTCACATGCAAAAACATTCACCTCACCGCAACAGCTCCCAAATTCTTAATCCATTCCAATGTCAGTTCTAGGTCCAAAGTGTCATCTAAATATCATCTAAATCAGGTGTAGATGAGACTCAAGGTATGATTCATCCTGAGGCAAAAATTCCTCTTCAGCTGTGAACCTGTGAAACCAGACAAGTTATGTGCTTCCAAAGTATAATGGTGGGACAGGCATAGGACAGACGTTTCTATTCCAAAAGGGAATAATTGGAAAGACAAAAGAGATGACAGGTCCCAAGTGAGTCTAGAACCTAGCAGATCAAATTTCATTAGGTTTTTTTTTTTTCCTATCAGATAGTGAGACTCCAGAATAATTCTTTTTAGCTCCATCCTCTCTGCTGTCCAAGCCCACTGACCTATAATTCTGGGTGAGCACCATCCCCCTCGGAAGCTTGAGTAACAGCCTTGCCCCTGAGGCACTGGGTGCTGGTAACCTGGCCCAGTGAAAATGAGGAGGGGACAGCCTTGCCCATAGAAATCAAAGATGAGCTGGCCTTGCCCTTCAGGTCTGTGGTGGCAGTGGCAGTCCTGCTCATTTTTAAATCACCCTTGGGGTCCTTCTTCTCTTCTGGAACTGATAATGCATTTTAGCAGCCAGACAGCTTCTGTTATCCTGTGGAAGCCCAGAATTCTGAGTGTTCTTTCATTTCATCCTGCCTCTGTCACCTTTAGTCCAAATGGTAGTGTCCCTGCTGTTAACACTTTCTTCAGTTTCTCTCTCTCTCCGCTCACATTTTACTAGAAGCAATCAGGAGAAACCAAGCTGTACCTCCAACACTGCTTAGAAATCTCAGCTAAATGTCCAAGTTAATCACTTCCAATGTCTACATTCCACAAAACATAGAATACAGTTTGGCCAAGTTCTTTTCCATTTGACTGGCACTGTAATCAAGGCTAGAAAGATGGATTCCACTGCTAGTGAGAAGCATGGCAATACCAGTGAGCATGGAGGGGAGCTCCTCGATCAGAAGCAGTGCTGTGTGGCACATCGGCACAGTGGTTATGGCATTCTATGAGTCCACAAGTGGTAGTTCTGGCAGAAGCATTGTGTTCAGGAAAGACAAATCCACATCCAGAGTGTCTCTTTTAGTGAGAATAAAGGTTTCCTCACCCATGAGTCCATGAGGTAAGTGGTTCCACACAACCACCTGCCACCACTTAGTTGGCTGATCCAGGCAATGCCGCCACGTTGGGAACTCCGTGTGGTTCTCACTGCTGGCAAACTGAGCACTCCGCAGGGACCACCGCCCAGTCAGCCTCGGTGAGTGTAGGTCCATGTCTGAGCCCGTGCATAACCGCAGTCTCTGCCACCATGGCCACTTTGTTCTAAGCCCACTGGGTGATGACAGGGGTGGCTGGGAAAAGAGGCCTTCTGTTATCCATGGAGCGGGTCATTCTGTCTACTTCTTATTAAAATCATTCTCTGTTGAGGTCACCCTTCGATGAACATTCGCACGGGATACAATATGTTTACATTTTTTTTGTCCATTCAGAGAGATCTATTCATATAACTTTTTAAAAGTAAAGTTATTGGGGTGACATTGGTTTGTAAAATTACATAGGTTCCAGGTGTACAATTCTATAATCCATCGTCTATATGTTGCATTGCACGCCCACCACCCAGGTCACTTTTCCTTTCATCACCATATATTTGGCCCCCCGCCCTCTTTCACAGCTCTGTCCCCACGTACCTTCTGATGACTATTCGCATAACTCTTCCCAGGTTTCCTCGTCACTGATTTTCCATCGCTGCTTGTTTATGGGTGCGTGCTCTATCCCCATAAGATTAGACATTAAAATTCATCACTTTCTTCTGATCACTTAAAACTTATGCAACTCTATAACCAGAGTACCAACAGAAGCAATTACAATCCTTATAAAATGTCCTGTACAGTTAAAAGGCATAAACTCTATAATAAATATAGGCCTTTATTTTAGAAAATTGAAAGGTAAGCATGTCTTGATGGAGTTGGTATAAGGAAACATTGAAGCTAATGAATTAGAGAACTGAGATAAAAATGTACGGAGTTGGAGAGAATCATGCAGTCAGTCCTTCTGAGAAGGAATACACGGCTAAACTCAACCCAAGTAGAATGTGACTGAATGGGTTTCACATACAGATTTATATTCCCCTGCAGCTTGCTGTATTTTGCTGTATCTATGTAATTTGTTTTCAACTGTTATTGTTTGTATAAATATTAATATGCTGGAGAGAAAAATTATATATGAACCAACAGTACACTATTATCCCCTATTTGCCAATTACATGTGATCTTACTGTAAAAATAATTGCAGAAGTAGACATTGTAGCGGAAAGGCGATATTACGTAGAAAATTGGTATAGTGCCATAGACCCTGTAGTTGTCAGCGTAATTCTCATTTGAAATAATCAGGGAAGGCTCTCTGGAAGACGTGATTGAAGCTAACATCTAAATAGTCTTTCAAGGTCAAGCTGTTATAAACAATAAAGTAAAGCATTTCAAACAGAAAAACAAATTTTGGGAGAAATTCTAAGAGGTAAAAAGGAGAAAAATAATAAAGGATCTCCTCTCCCCCAAATCCAGGATTTTTGCAAGAAACTAAAGAAAGTTCAGTATTTTTGAAGGTAAGAAAGTAATTGGTATGAAATGAAACTAGAGATTTAGAATAGGGCCATACCATGCAGGGCCCATAGGTTATATGAAGGATTTCTTTAGTGAAATGGAAAAGAGTGACAAGATAGCATTTGGCTACTAAATGGAGAACGGATTATTGGAGGGGCAAGAGTGGGAGCAGGGAGACCAGTGATGAAGGAATAGAATTGTAGTTGTCTAAGAAAAAGTTGACTTTGGCTTGGACCTAACTAATTACAGTGGGGAAAAGAGCATACCAAGGAGATAGAACAAGTGACACTTAGTGCTGTGTGCTTTGTGTAGGGGGACAAGAATGGAGAGCATGCAGAGTCAACAGTATAAGGTTAATTTTAGATCTGTTGTGCCTGAAACATCAGAGACCTTGTCCAATTGCTAGTCAGATATATAAGCCTGGATATCAGAAAACAAGTATGGACTAAGGATAGATTTGGGAATTAATAGTACAAAGATGGTTATTAAAACCATGGGATGAATGTAAGAATTTAGGAAGAGAGTGCATGGGAGAAAAAAAATGAGTCTGGATGGTGTTTATTTCAGTTTAGTTTTGTTCCCCAGAGAAGCTTCTCTGGCTTTTTGTCTTCTTGGTCAGTAGAGCTTCACCCCTGAGGAAGCAATGGTGGTGGTCCTCTGATGACAGAGCAGATCAAGAGTCAGATTGTGCCCCCAAAAGACATGTGGCTATGCCCACAGGGGTGTTTATCCATGTTGTCCAGGAAGGACAAGAGGAAGAACCAGCTTTCTTCTTCTCTGGTCTTCAAGGTAGTCAGGCTGACTGGCATGCACTGGGTCCAGTCCAAGATGCTGGACTGCCATAAGGGGTTTTTCTGAATTACATATTTGTAATATCACTTAGGATCATTCGCTCTACCATTGAATTACCATGTCAAATAGTAGATAAAAAAAATAGAGGATGGAGTTGGTGGTCCCTCTATGAGCACAACAGGAATTAAAAGAGGTTAGTGGGTATGATACTAAATATGCCCATTTCTTTTCATAGTTATATAGCCATATGCTATGTGGTTTAACGCCTCCAGTGCCGAGCACTGTGCATACCTACAGTGACTTCATGAGTCAGTGAGTCAGAATCTTCCCTGTAAGTGACATTTTCTTGGCATTTTCTTTAACATCTCTATAGGTTATCATTTAGATGGGGAAATCACAGTTCATGAAGCAGTTTTTCTGAGTTGAAAGTAGAAGGGTTTAAATGACAGAGTTTATTGGGATGGGAATTGAATTGCATCTGTTTTCTGGCTTAATCAGTAAGTCTGAAGTTGTTCTTCATACCAAACATGGGTGTAACACCTGCTTGTTTCACTCATTCATTCAAAAAATATTTACTCTTAGTGTATATTGTGCCAAAGTGTCATTCTCTAGGATGTATCAGTGATCAAAACAGGCAAAGATGCACATTCTTGCACAATCTGTATTTACATTATAAGGAAGACATGGAGAAGGTGTGTATAATTCATATAAAACAATTTACATAGGTTGTCTGGAAACAGAATTTCTAACTTCACTGATAAAATTTTTTCACTGTTCATCCTGACTTCCTGACAATTTTATTTCTATCCTGGTGAGACCCCTTCTCTCTGGTGCTCCCTCTGCTCTCAGTTGATATCCCACACTTCAGAACTGTAGGTACCCTGGAAACAACCTGCTCCAAACATCTCATTTTATAGGTGGGATAATTGAGACCCAGAAAATTAAAGGAACTGGGCTTAAATCTTCAGAGTGAGTGGTTGGCTGCCTTTGTCGAATATAAGATTACTTTCAACAGATTTCCCCTAAAAATTAAAAAGAAATAAAATAATTCAGTGACTTTTTCCTTCACTCTAATGTATGATGCTCCACCTCTTAAGTCTTCTAATTGATATTTACTTATAATGAAATTCTTTGTATAAGGCATAGGACTTACAGATCAGTCAGAAACAGGTTTGGGGGAGTTCCCTGGTGGTGTAGTGGCTTAAGGCTTTGGCGTTGGCGCTGTCAGCGCTGCGGCCTGGGTTCGATTCCCAGTCAGGGAGCTACCCACATACCAAAAAGCAAAAAAAAAAAAAAAAAAAAAAAAAAAAAAAAAAAAAAAAAAAAAAAAAAAAAAAAAAAAAAAAAAAAAAAAAAAAAAAAAAAAAAAAAAAAAAAAAAAAAAAAAAAAAAAAAAAAAAAAAAA